>CP136064.1:177918246-178138795 GCA_032622095.1 Siphonodentalium dalli | reverse complement strand
AAAGCAAATGGTGGCCCCACTAGCAACCAGCCCGGTTAGCTCAGTCGGTAGAGCATCAGACTTTTAAGAGTCTGCTAAATTCAGAGTCATCTGAGGGTCATGGGTTCAAGTCCCATATCGGGCGACGTTAGTTTTTATACTCGAAAACGATGCACCATCTCGGTTTCCATCACAAAATCATAATACCCGACCACCTGGTTCCCAATTTGATTGTTTACAAACATCAAATAGCGTGTTTGCGCAATACACAATAAAATCGAGCCCCAAATTATTCCATTATATGCTGTGCGCATAATATTCTGGCCTTAACATTTGGCGCCACAAACTTCTCTAAATAGATATCACCCGTTTTGTGCAGAAAGCAAATGGTGGCCCCACTAGCAACCAGCCCGGTTAGCTCAGTCGGTAGAGCATCAGACTTTTAAGAGTCTGCTAAATTCAGAGTCATCTGAGGGTCATGGGTTCAAGTCCCATATCGGGCGACGTTAGTTTTTTATACTCGAAAACGATGCACCATCTCGGTTTCCATCACAAAATCATAATACCCGACCACCTGGTTCCCAATTTGATTGTTTACAAACATCAAATAGCGTGTTTGCGCAATACACAATAAAATCGAGCCCCAAATTATTCCATTATATGCTGTGCGCATAATATTCTGGCCTTAACATTTGGCGCCACAACTTCTCAAATAGATATCACCCGTTTTGTGCAGAAAGCAAATGGTGGCCCCACTAGCAACCAGCCCGGTTAGCTCAGTCGGTAGAGCATCAGACTTTTAAGAGTCTGCTAAATTCAGAGTCATCTGAGGGTCATGGGTTCAAGTCCCATATCGGGCGACGTTAGTTTTTTATACTCGAAAACGATGCACCATCTCGGTTTCCATCACAAAATCATAATACCCGACCACCTGGTTCCCAATTTGATTGTTTACAAACATCAAATAGCGTGTTTGCGCAATACACAATAAAATCGAGCCCCAAATTATTCCATTATATGCTGTGCGCATAATATTCTGGCCTTAACATTTGGCGCCACAAACTTCTCAAATAGATATCACCCGTTTTGTGCAGAAAGCAAATGGTGGCCCCACTAGCAACCAGCCCGGTTAGCTCAGTCGGTAGAGCATCAGACTTTTAAGAGTCTGCTAAATTCAGAGTCATCTGAGGGTCATGGGTTCAAGTCCCATATCGGGCGACGTTAGTTTTTATACTCGAAAACGATGCACCATCTCGGTTTCCATCACAAAATCATAATACCCGACCACCTGGTTCCCAATTTGATTGTTTACAAACATCAAATAGCGTGTTTGCGCAATACACAATAAAATCGAGCCCCAAATTATTCCATTATATGCTGTGCGCATAATATTCTGGCCTTAACATTTGGCGCCACAAACTTCTCAAATAGATATCACCCGTTTTGTGCAGAAAGCAAATGGTGGCCCCACTAGCAACCAGCCCGGTTAGCTCAGTCGGTAGAGCATCAGACTTTTTAAGAGTCTGCTAAATTCAGAGTCATCTGAGGGTCATGGGTTCAAGTCCCATATCGGGCGACGTTAGTTTTTTATACTCGAAAACGATGCACCATCTCGGTTTCCATCACAAAATCATAATACCCCGACCACCTGGTTCCCAATTTGATTGTTTACAAACATCAAATAGCGTGTTTGCGCAATACACAATAAAATCGAGCCCCAAATTATTCCATTATATGCTGTGCGCATAATATTCTGGCCTTAACATTTGGCGCCACAAATCTTCTCAAATAGATATCACCCGTTTTGTGCAGAAAGCAAATGGTGGCCCCACTAGCAACCAGCCCGGTTAGCTCAGTCGGTAGAGCATCAGACTTTTAAGAGTCTGCTAAATTCAGAGTCATCTGAGGGTCATGGGTTCAAGTCCCATATCGGGCGACGTTAGTTTTTATACTCGAAAACGATGCACCATCTCGGTTTCCATCACAAAATCATAATACCCGACCACCTGGTTCCCAATTTGATTGTTTACAAACATCAAATAGCGTGTTTGCGCAATACACAATAAAATCGAGCCCCAAATTATTCCATTATATGCTGTGCGCATAATATTCTGGCCTTAACATTTGGCGCCACAAACTTCTCAAATAGATATCACCCGTTTTGTGCAGAAAGCAAATGGTGGCCCCACTAGCAACCAGCCCGGTTAGCTCAGTCGGTAGAGCATCAGACTTTTAAGAGTCTGCTAAATTCAGAGTCATCTGAGGGTCATGGGTTCAAGTCCCATATCGGGCGACGTTAGTTTTTATACTCGAAAACGATGCACCATCTCGGTTTCCATCACAAAATCATAATACCCGACCACCTGGTTCCCAAATTTGATTGTTTACAAACATCAAATAGCGTGTTTGCGCAATACACAATAAAATCGAGCCCCAAATTATTCCATTATATGCTGTGCGCATAATATTCTGGCCTTAACATTTGGCGCCACAAACTTCTCAAATAGATATCACCCGTTTTGTGCAGAAAGCAAATGGTGGCCCCACTAGCAACCAGCCCGGTTAGCTCAGTCGGTAGAGCATCAGACTTTTAAGAGTCTGCTAAATTCAGAGTCATCTGAGGGTCATGGGTTCAAGTCCCATATCGGGCGACGTTAGTTTTTATACTCGAAAACGATGCACCATCTCGGTTTCCATCACAAAATCATAATACCCGACCACCTGGTTCCCAATTTGATTGTTTACAAACATCAAATAGCGTGTTTGCGCAATACACAATAAAATCGAGCCCCAAATTATTCCATTATATGCTGTGCGCATAATATTCTGGCCTTAACATTTGGCGCCACAAACTTCTCAAATAGATATCACCCGTTTTGTGCAGAAAGCAAATGGTGGCCCCACTAGCAACCAGCCCGGTTAGCTCAGTCGGTAGAGCATCAGACTTTTAAGAGTCTGCTAAATTCAGAGTCATCTGAGGGTCATGGGTTCAAGTCCCATATCGGGCGACGTTAGTTTTTATACTCGAAAACGATGCACCATCTCGGTTTCCATCACAAAATCATAATACCCGACCACCTGGTTCCCAATTTGATTGTTTACAAACATCAAATAGCGTGTTTGCGCAATACACAATAAAATCGAGCCCCAAATTATTCCATTATATGCTGTGCGCATAATATTCTGGCCTTAACATTTGGCGCCACAAACTTCTCAAATAGATATCACCCGTTTTTGTGCAGAAAGCAAATGGTGGCCCCACTAGCAACCAGCCCGGTTAGCTCAGTCGGTAGAGCATCAGACTTTTAAGAGTCTGCTAAATTCAGAGTCATCTGAGGGTCATGGGTTCAAGTCCCATATCGGGCGACGTAGTTTTTATACTCGAAAACGATGCACCATCTCGGTTTCCATCACAAAATCATAATACCCGACCACCTGGTTCCCAATTTGATTGTTTACAAACATCAAATAGCGTGTTTGCGCAATACACAATAAAATCGAGCCCCAAATTATTCCATTATATGCTGTGCGCATAATATTCTGGCCTTAACATTTGGCGCCACAAACTTCTCAAATAGATATCACCCGTTTTGTGCAGAAAGCAAATGGTGGCCCCACTAGCAACCAGCCCGGTTAGCTCAGTCGGTAGAGCATCAGACTTTTAAGAGTCTGCTAAATTCAGAGTCATCTGAGGGTCATGGGTTCAAGTCCCATATCGGGCGACGTTAGTTTTTATACTCGAAAACGATGCACCATCTCGGTTTCCATCACAAAATCATAATACCCGACCACCTGGTTCCCAATTTGATTGTTTACAAACATCAAATAGCGTGTTTGCGCAATACACAATAAAATCGAGCCCCAAATTATTCCATTATATGCTGTGCGCATAATATTCTGGCCTTAACATTTGGCGCCACAAACTTCTCAAATAGATATCACCCGTTTTGTGCAGAAAGCAAATGGTGGCCCCACTAGCAACCAGCCCGGTTAGCTCAGTCGGTAGAGCATCAGACTTTTAAGAGTCTGCTAAATTCAGAGTCATCTGAGGGTCATGGGTTCAAGTCCCATATCGGGCGACGTTAGTTTTTTATACTCGAAAACGATGCACCATCTCGGTTTCCATCACAAAATCATAATACCCGACCACCTGGTTCCCAATTTGATTGTTTACAAACATCAAATAGCGTGTTTGCGCAATACACAATAAAATCGAGCCCCAAATTATTCCATTATATGCTGTGCGCATAATATTCTGGCCTTAACATTTGGCGCCACAAACTTCTCAATAGATATCACCCGTTTTGTGCAGAAAGCAAATGGTGGCCCCACTAGCAACCAGCCCGGTTAGCTCAGTCGGTAGAGCATCAGACTTTTAAGAGTCTGCTAAATTCAGAGTCATCTGAGGGTCATGGGTTCAAGTCCCATATCGGGCGACGTTAGTTTTTATACTCGAAAACGATGCACCATCTCGGTTTCCATCACAAAATCATAATACCCGACCACCTGGTTCCCAATTTGATTGTTTACAAACATCAAATAGCGTGTTTGCGCAATACACAATAAAATCGAGCCCCAAATTATTCCATTATATGCTGTGCGCATAATATTCTGGCCTTAACATTTGGCGCCACAAACTTCTCAAATAGATATCACCCGTTTTGTGCAGAAAGCAAATGGTGGCCCCACTAGCAACCAGCCCGGTTAGCTCAGTCGGTAGAGCATCAGACTTTTAAGAGTCTGCTAAATTCAGAGTCATCTGAGGGTCATGGGTTCAAGTCCCATATCGGGCGACGTTAGTTTTTATACTCGAAAACGATGCACCATCTCGGTTTCCATCACAAAATCATAATACCCGACCACCTGGTTCCCAATTTGATTGTTTACAAACATCAATAGCGTGTTTGCGCAATACACAATAAAATCGAGCCCCAAATTATTCCATTATATGCTGTGCGCATAATATTCTGGCCTTAACATTTGGCGCCACAAACTTCTCAAATAGATATCACCCGTTTGTGCAGAAAGCAAATGGTGGCCCCACTAGCAACCAGCCCGGTTAGCTCAGTCGGTAGAGCATCAGACTTTTAAGAGTCTGCTAAATTCAGAGTCATCTGAGGGTCATGGGTTCAAGTCCCATATCGGGCGACGTTAGTTTTTATACTCGAAAACGATGCACCATCTCGGTTTCCATCACAAAATCATAATACCCGACCACCTGGTTCCCAATTTGATTGTTTACAAACATCAAATAGCGTGTTTGCGCAATACACAATAAAATCGAGCCCCAAATTATTCCATTATATGCTGTGCGCATAATATTCTGGCCTTAACATTTGGCGCCACAAACTTCTCAAATAGATATCACCCGTTTTGTGCAGAAAGCAAATGGTGGCCCCACTAGCAACCAGCCCGGTTAGCTCAGTCGGTAGAGCATCAGACTTTTAAGAGTCTGCTAAATTCAGAGTCATCTGAGGGTCATGGGTTCAAGTCCCATATCGGGCGACGTTAGTTTTTATACTCGAAAACGATGCACCATCTCGGTTTCCATCACAAAATCATAATACCCGACCACCTGGTTCCCAATTTGATTGTTTACAAACATCAAATAGCGTGTTTGCGCAATACACAATAAAATCGAGCCCCAAATTATTCCATTATATGCTGTGCGCATAATATTCTGGCCTTAACATTTGGCGCCACAAACTTCTCAAATAGATATCACCCGTTTTGTGCAGAAAGCAAATGGTGGCCCCACTAGCAACCAGCCCGGTTAGCTCAGTCGGTAGAGCATCAGACTTTTAAGAGTCTGCTAAATTCAGAGTCATCTGAGGGTCATGGGTTCAAGTCCCATATCGGGCGACGTTAGTTTTTATACTCGAAAACGATGCACCATCTCGGTTTCCATCACAAAATCATAATACCCGACCACCTGGTTCCCAATTTGATTGTTTACAAACATCAAATAGCGTGTTTGCGCAATACACAATAAAATCGAGCCCCAAATTATTCCATTATATGCTGTGCGCATAATATTCTGGCCTTAACATTTGGCGCCACAAACTTCTCAAATAGATATCACCCGTTTTGTGCAGAAAGCAAATGGTGGCCCCACTAGCAACCAGCCCGGTTAGCTCAGTCGGTAGAGCATCAGACTTTTAAGAGTCTGCTAAATTCAGAGTCATCTGAGGGTCATGGGTTCAAGTCCCATATCGGGCGACGTTAGTTTTTATACTCGAAAACGATGCACCATCTCGGTTTCCATCACAAAATCATAATACCCGACCACCTGGTTCCCAATTTGATTGTTTACAAACATCAAATAGCGTGTTTGCGCAATACACAATAAAATCGAGCCCCAAATTATTCCATTATATGCTGTGCGCATAATATTCTGGCCTTAACATTTGGCGCCACAAACTTCTCAAATAGATATCACCCGTTTTGTGCAGAAAGCAAATGGTGGCCCCACTAGCAACCAGCCCGGTTAGCTCAGTCGGTAGAGCATCAGACTTTTAAGAGTCTGCTAAATTCAGAGTCATCTGAGGGTCATGGGTTCAAGTCCATATCGGGCGACGTTAGTTTTTATACTCGAAAACGATGCACCATCTCGGTTTCCATCACAAATCATAATACCCGACCACCTGGTTCCCAATTTGATTGTTTACAAACATCAAATAGCGTGTTTGCGCAATACACAATAAAATCGAGCCCCAAATTATTCCATTATATGCTGTGCGCATAATATTCTGGCCTTAACATTTGGCGCCACACTAACTTCTCAAATAGATATCACCCGTTTTGTGCAGAAAGCAAATGGTGGCCCCACTAGCAACCAGCCCGGTTAGCTCAGTCTCGGTAGAGCATCAGACTTTTAAGAGTCTGCTAAATTCAGAGTCATCTGAGGGTCATGGGTTCAAGTCCCATATCGGGCGACGTTAGTTTTTATACTCGAAAACGATGCACCATCTCGGTTTCCATCACAAAATCATAATACCCGACCACCTGGTTCCCAATTTGATTGTTTACAAACATCAAATAGCGTGTTTGCGCAATACACAATAAAATCGAGCCCCAAATTATTCCATTATATGCTGTGCGCATAATATTCTGGCCTTAACATTTGGCGCCACAAACTTCTCAAATAGATATCACCCGTTTTGTGCAGAAAGCAAATGGTGGCCCCACTAGCAACCAGCCCGGTTAGCTCAGTCGGTAGAGCATCAGACTTTTAAGAGTCTGCTAAATTCAGAGTCATCTGAGGGTCATGGGTTCAAGTCCCATATCGGGCGACGTTAGTTTTTATACTCGAAAACGATGCACCATCTCGGTTTCCATCACAAAATCATAATACCCGACCACCTGGTTCCCAATTTGATTGTTTACAAACATCAAATAGCGTGTTTGCGCAATACACAATAAAATCGAGCCCCAAATTATTCCATTATATGCTGTGCGCATAATATTCTGGCCTTAACATTTGGCGCCACAAACTTCTCAAATAGATATCACCCGTTTTGTGCAGAAAGCAAATGGTGGCCCCACTAGCAACCAGCCCGGTTAGCTCAGTCGGTAGAGCATCAGACTTTTAAGAGTCTGCTAAATTCAGAGTCATCTGAGGGTCATGGGTTCAAGTCCCATATCGGGCGACGTTAGTTTTTATACTCGAAAACGATGCACCATCTCGGTTTCCATCACAAAATCATAATACCCGACCACCTGGTTCCCAATTTGATTGTTTACAAACATCAAATAGCGTGTTTGCGCAATACACAATAAAATCGAGCCCCAAATTATTCCATTATATGCTGTGCGCATAATATTCTGGCCTTAACATTTGGCGCCACAAACTTCTCAAATAGATATCACCCGTTTTGTGCAGAAAGCAAATGGTGGCCCCACTAGCAACCAGCCCGGTTAGCTCAGTCGGTAGAGCATCAGACTTTTAAGAGTCTGCTAAATTCAGAGTCATCTGAGGGTCATGGGTTCAAGTCCCATATCGGGCGACGTTAGTTTTTATACTCGAAAACGATGCACCATCTCGGTTTCCATCACAAAATCATAATACCCGACCACCTGGTTCCCAATTTGATTGTTTACAAACATCAAATAGCGTGTTTGCGCAATACACAATAAAATCGAGCCCCAAATTATTCCATTATATGCTGTGCGCATAATATTCTGGCCTTAACATTTGGCGCCACAAACTTCTCAAATAGATATCACCCGTTTTGTGCAGAAAGCAAATGGTGGCCCCACTAGCAACCAGCCCGGTTAGCTCAGTCGGTAGAGCATCAGACTTTTAAGAGTCTGCTAAATTCAGAGTCATCTGAGGGTCATGGGTTCAAGTCCCATATCGGGCGACGTTAGTTTTTATACTCGAAAACGATGCACCATCTCGGTTTCCATCACAAAATCATAATACCCGACCACCTGGTTCCCAATTTGATTGTTTACAAACATCAAATAGCGTGTTTGCGCAATACACAATAAAATCGAGCCCCAAATTATTCCATTATATGCTGTGCGCATAATATTCTGGCCTTAACATTTGGCGCCACAAACTTCTCAAATAGATATCACCCGTTTTGTGCAGAAAGCAAATGGTGGCCCCACTAGCAACCAGCCCGGTTAGCTCAGTCGGTAGAGCATCAGACTTTTAAGAGTCTGCTAAATTCAGAGTCATCTGAGGGTCATGGGTTCAAGTCCCATATCGGGCGACGTTAGTTTTTATACTCGAAAACGATGCACCATCTCGGTTTCCATCACAAAATCATAATACCCGACCACCTGGTTCCCAATTTGATTGTTTACAAACATCAAATAGCGTGTTTGCGCAATACACAATAAAATCGAGCCCCAAATTATTCCATTATATGCTGTGCGCATAATATTCTGGCCTTAACATTTGGCGCCACAAACTTCTCAAATAGATATCACCCGTTTTGTGCAGAAAGCAAATGGTGGCCCCACTAGCAACCAGCCCGGTTAGCTCAGTCGGTAGAGCATCAGACTTTTAAGAGTCTGCTAAATTCAGAGTCATCTGAGGGTCATGGGTTCAAGTCCCATATCGGGCGACGTTAGTTTTTATACTCGAAAACGATGCACCATCTCGGTTTCCATCACAAAATCATAATACCCGACCACCTGGTTCCCAATTTGATTGTTTACAAACATCAAATAGCGTGTTTGCGCAATACACAATAAAATCGAGCCCCAAATTATTCCATTATATGCTGTGCGCATAATATTCTGGCCTTAACATTTGGCGCCACAAACTTCTCAAATAGATATCACCCGTTTTGTGCAGAAAGCAAATGGTGGCCCCACTAGCAACCAGCCCGGTTAGCTCAGTCGGTAGAGCATCAGACTTTTAAGAGTCTGCTAAATTCAGAGTCATCTGAGGGTCATGGGTTCAAGTCCCATATCGGGCGACGTTAGTTTTTATACTCGAAAACGATGCACCATCTCGGTTTCCATCACAAAATCATAATACCCGACCACCTGGTTCCCAATTTGATTGTTTACAAACATCAAATAGCGTGTTTGCGCAATACACAATAAAATCGAGCCCCAAATTATTCCATTATATGCTGTGCGCATAATATTCTGGCCTTAACATTTGGCGCCACAAACTTCTCAAATAGATATCACCCGTTTTGTGCAGAAAGCAAATGGTGGCCCCACTAGCAACCAGCCCGGTTAGCTCAGTCGGTAGAGCATCAGACTTTTAAGAGTCTGCTAAATTCAGAGTCATCTGAGGGTCATGGGTTCAAGTCCCATATCGGGCGACGTTAGTTTTTATACTCGAAAACGATGCACCATCTCGGTTTCCATCACAAAATCATAATACCCGACCACCTGGTTCCCAATTTGATTGTTTACAAACATCAAATAGCGTGTTTGCGCAATACACAATAAAATCGAGCCCCAAATTATTCCATTATATGCTGTGCGCATAATATTCTGGCCTTAACATTTGGCGCCACAAACTTCTCAAATAGATATCACCCGTTTTGTGCAGAAAGCAAATGGTGGCCCCACTAGCAACCAGCCCGGTTAGCTCAGTCGGTAGAGCATCAGACTTTTAAGAGTCTGCTAAATTCAGAGTCATCTGAGGGTCATGGGTTCAAGTCCCATATCGGGCGACGTTAGTTTTTATACTCGAAAACGATGCACCATCTCGGTTTCCATCACAAAATCATAATACCCGACCACCTGGTTCCCAATTTGATTGTTTACAAACATCAAATAGCGTGTTTGCGCAATACACAATAAAATCGAGCCCCAAATTATTCCATTATATGCTGTGCGCATAATATTCTGGCCTTAACATTTGGCGCCACAAACTTCTCAAATAGATATCACCCGTTTTGTGCAGAAAGCAAATGGTGGCCCCACTAGCAACCAGCCCGGTTAGCTCAGTCGGTAGAGCATCAGACTTTTAAGAGTCTGCTAAATTCAGAGTCATCTGAGGGTCATGGGTTCAAGTCCCATATCGGGCGACGTTAGTTTTTATACTCGAAAACGATGCACCATCTCGGTTTCCATCACAAAATCATAATACCCGACCACCTGGTTCCCAATTTGATTGTTTACAAACATCAAATAGCGTGTTTGCGCAATACACAATAAAATCGAGCCCCAAATTATTCCATTATATGCTGTGCGCATAATATTCTGGCCTTAACATTTGGCGCCACAAACTTCTCAAATAGATATCACCCGTTTTGTGCAGAAAGCAAATGGTGGCCCCACTAGCAACCAGCCCGGTTAGCTCAGTCGGTAGAGCATCAGACTTTTAAGAGTCTGCTAAATTCAGAGTCATCTGAGGGTCATGGGTTCAAGTCCCATATCGGGCGACGTTAGTTTTTATACTCGAAAACGATGCACCATCTCGGTTTCCATCACAAAATCATAATACCCGACCACCTGGTTCCCAATTTGATTGTTTACAAACATCAAATAGCGTGTTTGCGCAATACACAATAAAATCGAGCCCCAAATTATTCCATTATATGCTGTGCGCATAATATTCTGGCCTTAACATTTGGCGCCACAAACTTCTCAAATAGATATCACCCGTTTTGTGCAGAAAGCAAATGGTGGCCCCACTAGCAACCAGCCCGGTTAGCTCAGTCGGTAGAGCATCAGACTTTTAAGAGTCTGCTAAATTCAGAGTCATCTGAGGGTCATGGGTTCAAGTCCCATATCGGGCGACGTTAGTTTTTATACTCGAAAACGATGCACCATCTCGGTTTCCATCACAAAATCATAATACCCGACCACCTGGTTCCCAATTTGATTGTTTACAAACATCAAATAGCGTGTTTGCGCAATACACAATAAAATCGAGCCCCAAATTATTCCATTATATGCTGTGCGCATAATATTCTGGCCTTAACATTTGGCGCCACAAACTTCTCAAATAGATATCACCCGTTTTGTGCAGAAAGCAAATGGTGGCCCCACTAGCAACCAGCCCGGTTAGCTCAGTCGGTAGAGCATCAGACTTTTAAGAGTCTGCTAAATTCAGAGTCATCTGAGGGTCATGGGTTCAAGTCCCATATCGGGCGACGTTAGTTTTTATACTCGAAAACGATGCACCATCTCGGTTTCCATCACAAAATCATAATACCCGACCACCTGGTTCCCAATTTGATTGTTTACAAACATCAAATAGCGTGTTTGCGCAATACACAATAAAATCGAGCCCCAAATTATTCCATTATATGCTGTGCGCATAATATTCTGGCCTTAACATTTGGCGCCACAAACTTCTCAAATAGATATCACCCGTTTTGTGCAGAAAGCAAATGGTGGCCCCACTAGCAACCAGCCCGGTTAGCTCAGTCGGTAGAGCATCAGACTTTTAAGAGTCTGCTAAATTCAGAGTCATCTGAGGGTCATGGGTTCAAGTCCCATATCGGGCGACGTTAGTTTTTATACTCGAAAACGATGCACCATCTCGGTTTCCATCACAAAATCATAATACCCGACCACCTGGTTCCCAATTTGATTGTTTACAAACATCAAATAGCGTGTTTGCGCAATACACAATAAAATCGAGCCCCAAATTATTCCATTATATGCTGTGCGCATAATATTCTGGCCTTAACATTTGGCGCCACAAACTTCTCAAATAGATATCACCCGTTTTGTGCAGAAAGCAAATGGTGGCCCCACTAGCAACCAGCCCGGTTAGCTCAGTCGGTAGAGCATCAGACTTTTAAGAGTCTGCTAAATTCAGAGTCATCTGAGGGTCATGGGTTCAAGTCCCATATCGGGCGACGTTAGTTTTTATACTCGAAAACGATGCACCATCTCGGTTTCCATCACAAAATCATAATACCCGACCACCTGGTTCCCAATTTGATTGTTTACAAACATCAAATAGCGTGTTTGCGCAATACACAATAAAATCGAGCCCCAAATTATTCCATTATATGCTGTGCGCATAATATTCTGGCCTTAACATTTGGCGCCACAAACTTCTCAAATAGATATCACCCGTTTTGTGCAGAAAGCAAATGGTGGCCCCACTAGCAACCAGCCCGGTTAGCTCAGTCGGTAGAGCATCAGACTTTTAAGAGTCTGCTAAATTCAGAGTCATCTGAGGGTCATGGGTTCAAGTCCCATATCGGGCGACGTTAGTTTTTATACTCGAAAACGATGCACCATCTCGGTTTCCATCACAAAATCATAATACCCGACCACCTGGTTCCCAATTTGATTGTTTACAAACATCAAATAGCGTGTTTGCGCAATACACAATAAAATCGAGCCCCAAATTATTCCATTATATGCTGTGCGCATAATATTCTGGCCTTAACATTTGGCGCCACAAACTTCTCAAATAGATATCACCCGTTTTGTGCAGAAAGCAAATGGTGGCCCCACTAGCAACCAGCCCGGTTAGCTCAGTCGGTAGAGCATCAGACTTTTAAGAGTCTGCTAAATTCAGAGTCATCTGAGGGTCATGGGTTCAAGTCCCATATCGGGCGACGTTAGTTTTTATACTCGAAAACGATGCACCATCTCGGTTTCCATCACAAAATCATAATACCCGACCACCTGGTTCCCAATTTGATTGTTTACAAACATCAAATAGCGTGTTTGCGCAATACACAATAAAATCGAGCCCCAAATTATTCCATTATATGCTGTGCGCATAATATTCTGGCCTTAACATTTGGCGCCACAAACTTCTCAAATAGATATCACCCGTTTTGTGCAGAAAGCAAATGGTGGCCCCACTAGCAACCAGCCCGGTTAGCTCAGTCGGTAGAGCATCAGACTTTTAAGAGTCTGCTAAATTCAGAGTCATCTGAGGGTCATGGGTTCAAGTCCCATATCGGGCGACGTTAGTTTTTATACTCGAAAACGATGCACCATCTCGGTTTCCATCACAAAATCATAATACCCGACCACCTGGTTCCCAATTTGATTGTTTACAAACATCAAATAGCGTGTTTGCGCAATACACAATAAAATCGAGCCCCAAATTATTCCATTATATGCTGTGCGCATAATATTCTGGCCTTAACATTTGGCGCCACAAACTTCTCAAATAGATATCACCCGTTTTGTGCAGAAAGCAAATGGTGGCCCCACTAGCAACCAGCCCGGTTAGCTCAGTCGGTAGAGCATCAGACTTTTAAGAGTCTGCTAAATTCAGAGTCATCTGAGGGTCATGGGTTCAAGTCCCATATCGGGCGACGTTAGTTTTTATACTCGAAAACGATGCACCATCTCGGTTTCCATCACAAAATCATAATACCCGACCACCTGGTTCCCAATTTGATTGTTTACAAACATCAAATAGCGTGTTTGCGCAATACACAATAAAATCGAGCCCCAAATTATTCCATTATATGCTGTGCGCATAATATTCTGGCCTTAACATTTGGCGCCACAAACTTCTCAAATAGATATCACCCGTTTTGTGCAGAAAGCAAATGGTGGCCCCACTAGCAACCAGCCCGGTTAGCTCAGTCGGTAGAGCATCAGACTTTTAAGAGTCTGCTAAATTCAGAGTCATCTGAGGGTCATGGGTTCAAGTCCCATATCGGGCGACGTTAGTTTTTATACTCGAAAACGATGCACCATCTCGGTTTCCATCACAAAATCATAATACCCGACCACCTGGTTCCCAATTTGATTGTTTACAAACATCAAATAGCGTGTTTGCGCAATACACAATAAAATCGAGCCCCAAATTATTCCATTATATGCTGTGCGCATAATATTCTGGCCTTAACATTTGGCGCCACAAACTTCTCAAATAGATATCACCCGTTTTGTGCAGAAAGCAAATGGTGGCCCCACTAGCAACCAGCCCGGTTAGCTCAGTCGGTAGAGCATCAGACTTTTAAGAGTCTGCTAAATTCAGAGTCATCTGAGGGTCATGGGTTCAAGTCCCATATCGGGCGACGTTAGTTTTTATACTCGAAAACGATGCACCATCTCGGTTTCCATCACAAAATCATAATACCCGACCACCTGGTTCCCAATTTGATTGTTTACAAACATCAAATAGCGTGTTTGCGCAATACACAATAAAATCGAGCCCCAAATTATTCCATTATATGCTGTGCGCATAATATTCTGGCCTTAACATTTGGCGCCACAAACTTCTCAAATAGATATCACCCGTTTTGTGCAGAAAGCAAATGGTGGCCCCACGAGCAACCAGCCCGGTTAGCTCAGTCGGTAGAGCATCAGACTTTTAAGAGTCTGCTAAATTCAGAGTCATCTGAGGGTCATGGGTTCAAGTCCCATATCGGGCGACGTTAGTTTTTATACTCGAAAACGATGCACCATCTCGGTTTCCATCACAAAATCATAATACCCGACCACCTGGTTCCCAATTTGATTGTTTACAAACATCAAATAGCGTGTTTGCGCAATACACAATAAAATCGAGCCCCAAATTATTCCATTATATGCTGTGCGCATAATATTCTGGCCTTAACATTTGGCGCCACAAACTTCTCAAATAGATATCACCCGTTTTGTGCAGAAAGCAAATGGTGGCCCCACTAGCAACCAGCCCGGTTAGCTCAGTCGGTAGAGCATCAGACTTTTAAGAGTCTGCTAAATTCAGAGTCATCTGAGGGTCATGGGTTCAAGTCCCATATCGGGCGACGTTAGTTTTTATACTCGAAAACGATGCACCATCTCGGTTTCCATCACAAAATCATAATACCCGACCACCTGGTTCCCAATTTGATTGTTTACAAACATCAAATAGCGTGTTTGCGCAATACACAATAAAATCGAGCCCCAAATTATTCCATTATATGCTGTGCGCATAATATTCTGGCCTTAACATTTGGCGCCACAAACTTCTCAAATAGATATCACCCGTTTTGTGCAGAAAGCAAATGGTGGCCCCACTAGCAACCAGCCCGGTTAGCTCAGTCGGTAGAGCATCAGACTTTTAAGAGTCTGCTAAATTCAGAGTCATCTGAGGGTCATGGGTTCAAGTCCCATATCGGGCGACGTTAGTTTTTATACTCGAAAACGATGCACCATCTCGGTTTCCATCACAAAATCATAATACCCGACCACCTGGTTCCCAATTTGATTGTTTACAAACATCAAATAGCGTGTTTGCGCAATACACAATAAAATCGAGCCCCAAATTATTCCATTATATGCTGTGCGCATAATATTCTGGCCTTAACATTTGGCGCCACAAACTTCTCAAATAGATATCACCCGTTTTGTGCAGAAAGCAATATTTTTAATTAATGGTGGCCCCACTAGCAACCAGCCCGGTTAGCTCAGTCGGTAGAGCATCAGACTTTTAAGAGTCTGCTAAATTCAGAGTCATCTGAGGGTCATGGGTTCAAGTCCCATATCGGGCGACGTTAGTTTTTATACTCGAAAACGATGCACCATCTCGGTTTCCATCACAAAATCATAATACCCGACCACCTGGTTCCCAATTTGATTGTTTACAAACATCAAATAGCGTGTTTGCGCAATACACAATAAAATCGAGCCCCAAATTATTCCATTATATGCTGTGCGCATAATATTCTGGCCTTAACATTTGGCGCCACAAACTTCTCAAATAGATATCACCCGTTTTGTGCAGAAAGCAAATGGTGGCCCCACTAGCAACCAGCCCGGTTAGCTCAGTCGGTAGAGCATCAGACTTTTAAGAGTCTGCTAAATTCAGAGTCATCTGAGGGTCATGGGTTCAAGTCCCATATCGGGCGACGTTAGTTTTTATACTCGAAAACGATGCACCATCTCGGTTTCCATCACAAAATCATAATACCCGACCACCTGGTTCCCAATTTGATTGTTTACAAACATCAAATAGCGTGTTTGCGCAATACACAATAAAATCGAGCCCCAAATTATTCCATTATATGCTGTGCGCATAATATTCTGGCCTTAACATTTGGCGCCACAAACTTCTCAAATAGATATCACCCGTTTTGTGCAGAAAGCAAATGGTGGCCCCACTAGCAACCAGCCCGGTTAGCTCAGTCGGTAGAGCATCAGACTTTTAAGAGTCTGCTAAATTCAGAGTCATCTGAGGGTCATGGGTTCAAGTCCCATATCGGGCGACGTTAGTTTTTATACTCGAAAACGATGCACCATCTCGGTTTCCATCACAAAATCATAATACCCGACCACCTGGTTCCCAATTTGATTGTTTACAAACATCAAATAGCGTGTTTGCGCAATACACAATAAAATCGAGCCCCAAATTATTCCATTATATGCTGTGCGCATAATATTCTGGCCTTAACATTTGGCGCCACAAACTTCTCAAATAGATATCACCCGTTTTGTGCAGAAAGCAATATTTTTAATTAATGGTGGCCCCACTAGCAACCAGCCCGGTTAGCTCAGTCGGTAGAGCATCAGACTTTTAAGAGTCTGCTAAATTCAGAGTCATCTGAGGGTCATGGGTTCAAGTCCCATATCGGGCGACGTTAGTTTTTATACTCGAAAACGATGCACCATCTCGGTTTCCATCACAAAATCATAATACCCGACCACCTGGTTCCCAATTTGATTGTTTACAAACATCAAATAGCGTGTTTGCGCAATACACAATAAAATCGAGCCCCAAATTATTCCATTATATGCTGTGCGCATAATATTCTGGCCTTAACATTTGGCGCCACAAACTTCTCAAATAGATATCACCCGTTTTGTGCAGAAAGCAAATGGTGGCCCCACTAGCAACCAGCCCGGTTAGCTCAGTCGGTAGAGCATCAGACTTTTAAGAGTCTGCTAAATTCAGAGTCATCTGAGGGTCATGGGTTCAAGTCCCATATCGGGCGACGTTAGTTTTTATACTCGAAAACGATGCACCATCTCGGTTTCCATCACAAAATCATAATACCCGACCACCTGGTTCCCAATTTGATTGTTTACAAACATCAAATAGCGTGTTTGCGCAATACACAATAAAATCGAGCCCCAAATTATTCCATTATATGCTGTGCGCATAATATTCTGGCCTTAACATTTGGCGCCACAAACTTCTCAAATAGATATCACCCGTTTTGTGCAGAAAGCAAATGGTGGCCCCACTAGCAACCAGCCCGGTTAGCTCAGTCGGTAGAGCATCAGACTTTTAAGAGTCTGCTAAATTCAGAGTCATCTGAGGGTCATGGGTTCAAGTCCCATATCGGGCGACGTTAGTTTTTATACTCGAAAACGATGCACCATCTCGGTTTCCATCACAAAATCATAATACCCGACCACCTGGTTCCCAATTTGATTGTTTACAAACATCAAATAGCGTGTTTGCGCAATACACAATAAAATCGAGCCCCAAATTATTCCATTATATGCTGTGCGCATAATATTCTGGCCTTAACATTTGGCGCCACAAACTTCTCAAATAGATATCACCCGTTTTGTGCAGAAAGCAAATGGTGGCCCCACTAGCAACCAGCCCGGTTAGCTCAGTCGGTAGAGCATCAGACTTTTAAGAGTCTGCTAAATTCAGAGTCATCTGAGGGTCATGGGTTCAAGTCCCATATCGGGCGACGTTAGTTTTTATACTCGAAAACGATGCACCATCTCGGTTTCCATCACAAAATCATAATACCCGACCACCTGGTTCCCAATTTGATTGTTTACAAACATCAAATAGCGTGTTTGCGCAATACACAATAAAATCAAGCCCCAAATTATTCCATTATATGCTGTGCGCATAATATTCTGGCCTTAACATTTGGCGCCACAAACTTCTCAAATAGATATCACCCGTTTTGTGCAGAAAGCAATATTTTTAATTAATGGTGGCCCCACTAGCAACCAGCCCGGTTAGCTCAGTCGGTAGAGCATCAGACTTTTAAGAGTCTGCTAAATTCAGAGTCATCTGAGGGTCATGGGTTCAAGTCCCATATCGGGCGACGTTAGTTTTTATACTCGAAAACGATGCACCATCTCGGTTTCCATCACAAAATCATAATACCCGACCACCTGGTTCCCAATTTGATTGTTTACAAACATCAAATAGCGTGTTTGCGCAATACACAATAAAATCGAGCCCCAAATTATTCCATTATATGCTGTGCGCATAATATTCTGGCCTTAACATTTGGCGCCACAAACTTCTCAAATAGATATCACCCGTTTTGTGCAGAAAGCAAATGGTGGCCCCACTAGCAACCAGCCCGGTTAGCTCAGTCGGTAGAGCATCAGACTTTTAAGAGTCTGCTAAATTCAGAGTCATCTGAGGGTCATGGGTTCAAGTCCCATATCGGGCGACGTTAGTTTTTATACTCGAAAACGATGCACCATCTCGGTTTCCATCACAAAATCATAATACCCGACCACCTGGTTCCCAATTTGATTGTTTACAAACATCAAATAGCGTGTTTGCGCAATACACAATAAAATCGAGCCCCAAATTATTCCATTATATGCTGTGCGCATAATATTCTGGCCTTAACATTTGGCGCCACAAACTTCTCAAATAGATATCACCCGTTTTGTGCAGAAAGCAAATGGTGGCCCCACTAGCAACCAGCCCGGTTAGCTCAGTCGGTAGAGCATCAGACTTTTAAGAGTCTGCTAAATTCAGAGTCATCTGAGGGTCATGGGTTCAAGTCCCATATCGGGCGACGTTAGTTTTTATACTCGAAAACGATGCACCATCTCGGTTTCCATCACAAAATCATAATACCCGACCACCTGGTTCCCAATTTGATTGTTTACAAACATCAAATAGCGTGTTTGCGCAATACACAATAAAATCGAGCCCCAAATTATTCCATTATATGCTGTGCGCATAATATTCTGGCCTTAACATTTGGCGCCACAAACTTCTCAAATAGATATCACCCGTTTTGTGCAGAAAGCAAATGGTGGCCCCACTAGCAACCAGCCCGGTTAGCTCAGTCGGTAGAGCATCAGACTTTTAAGAGTCTGCTAAATTCAGAGTCATCTGAGGGTCATGGGTTCAAGTCCCATATCGGGCGACGTTAGTTTTTATACTCGAAAACGATGCACCATCTCGGTTTCCATCACAAAATCATAATACCCGACCACCTGGTTCCCAATTTGATTGTTTACAAACATCAAATAGCGTGTTTGCGCAATACACAATAAAATCGAGCCCCAAATTATTCCATTATATGCTGTGCGCATAATATTCTGGCCTTAACATTTGGCGCCACAAACTTCTCAAATAGATATCACCCGTTTTGTGCAGAAAGCAAATGGTGGCCCCACTAGCAACCAGCCCGGTTAGCTCAGTCGGTAGAGCATCAGACTTTTAAGAGTCTGCTAAATTCAGAGTCATCTGAGGGTCATGGGTTCAAGTCCCATATCGGGCGACGTTAGTTTTTATACTCGAAAACGATGCACCATCTCGGTTTCCATCACAAAATCATAATACCCGACCACCTGGTTCCCAATTTGATTGTTTACAAACATCAAATAGCGTGTTTGCGCAATACACAATAAAATCGAGCCCCAAATTATTCCATTATATGCTGTGCGCATAATATTCTGGCCTTAACATTTGGCGCCACAAACTTCTCAAATAGATATCACCCGTTTTGTGCAGAAAGCAATATTTTTAATTAATGGTGGCCCCACTAGCAACCAGCCCGGTTAGCTCAGTCGGTAGAGCATCAGACTTTTAAGAGTCTGCTAAATTCAGAGTCATCTGAGGGTCATGGGTTCAAGTCCCATATCGGGCGACGTTAGTTTTTATACTCGAAAACGATGCACCATCTCGGTTTCCATCACAAAATCATAATACCCGACCACCTGGTTCCCAATTTGATTGTTTACAAACATCAAATAGCGTGTTTGCGCAATACACAATAAAATCGAGCCCCAAATTATTCCATTATATGCTGTGCGCATAATATTCTGGCCTTAACATTTGGCGCCACAAACTTCTCAAATAGATATCACCCGTTTTGTGCAGAAAGCAAATGGTGGCCCCACTAGCAACCAGCCCGGTTAGCTCAGTCGGTAGAGCATCAGACTTTTAAGAGTCTGCTAAATTCAGAGTCATCTGAGGGTCATGGGTTCAAGTCCCATATCGGGCGACGTTAGTTTTTATACTCGAAAACGATGCACCATCTCGGTTTCCATCACAAAATCATAATACCCGACCACCTGGTTCCCAATTTGATTGTTTACAAACATCAAATAGCGTGTTTGCGCAATACACAATAAAATCGAGCCCCAAATTATTCCATTATATGCTGTGCGCATAATATTCTGGCCTTAACATTTGGCGCCACAAACTTCTCAAATAGATATCACCCGTTTTGTGCAGAAAGCAAATGGTGGCCCCACTAGCAACCAGCCCGGTTAGCTCAGTCGGTAGAGCATCAGACTTTTAAGAGTCTGCTAAATTCAGAGTCATCTGAGGGTCATGGGTTCAAGTCCCATATCGGGCGACGTTAGTTTTTATACTCGAAAACGATGCACCATCTCGGTTTCCATCACAAAATCATAATACCCGACCACCTGGTTCCCAATTTGATTGTTTACAAACATCAAATAGCGTGTTTGCGCAATACACAATAAAATCGAGCCCCAAATTATTCCATTATATGCTGTGCGCATAATATTCTGGCCTTAACATTTGGCGCCACAAACTTCTCAAATAGATATCACCCGTTTTGTGCAGAAAGCAAATGGTGGCCCCACTAGCAACCAGCCCGGTTAGCTCAGTCGGTAGAGCATCAGACTTTTAAGAGTCTGCTAAATTCAGAGTCATCTGAGGGTCATGGGTTCAAGTCCCATATCGGGCGACGTTAGTTTTTATACTCGAAAACGATGCACCATCTCGGTTTCCATCACAAAATCATAATACCCGACCACCTGGTTCCCAATTTGATTGTTTACAAACATCAAATAGCGTGTTTGCGCAATACACAATAAAATCGAGCCCCAAATTATTCCATTATATGCTGTGCGCATAATATTCTGGCCTTAACATTTGGCGCCACAAACTTCTCAAATAGATATCACCCGTTTTGTGCAGAAAGCAAATGGTGGCCCCACTAGCAACCAGCCCGGTTAGCTCAGTCGGTAGAGCATCAGACTTTTAAGAGTCTGCTAAATTCAGAGTCATCTGAGGGTCATGGGTTCAAGTCCCATATCGGGCGACGTTAGTTTTTATACTCGAAAACGATGCACCATCTCGGTTTCCATCACAAAATCATAATACCCGACCACCTGGTTCCCAATTTGATTGTTTACAAACATCAAATAGCGTGTTTGCGCAATACACAATAAAATCGAGCCCCAAATTATTCCATTATATGCTGTGCGCATAATATTCTGGCCTTAACATTTGGCGCCACAAACTTCTCAAATAGATATCACCCGTTTTGTGCAGAAAGCAAATGGTGGCCCCACTAGCAACCAGCCCGGTTAGCTCAGTCGGTAGAGCATCAGACTTTTAAGAGTCTGCTAAATTCAGAGTCATCTGAGGGTCATGGGTTCAAGTCCCATATCGGGCGACGTTAGTTTTTATACTCGAAAACGATGCACCATCTCGGTTTCCATCACAAAATCATAATACCCGACCACCTGGTTCCCAATTTGATTGTTTACAAACATCAAATAGCGTGTTTGCGCAATACACAATAAAATCGAGCCCCAAATTATTCCATTATATGCTGTGCGCATAATATTCTGGCCTTAACATTTGGCGCCACAAACTTCTCAAATAGATATCACCCGTTTTGTGCAGAAAGCAAATGGTGGCCCCACTAGCAACCAGCCCGGTTAGCTCAGTCGGTAGAGCATCAGACTTTTAAGAGTCTGCTAAATTCAGAGTCATCTGAGGGTCATGGGTTCAAGTCCCATATCGGGCGACGTTAGTTTTTATACTCGAAAACGATGCACCATCTCGGTTTCCATCACAAAATCATAATACCCGACCACCTGGTTCCCAATTTGATTGTTTACAAACATCAAATAGCGTGTTTGCGCAATACACAATAAAATCGAGCCCCAAATTATTCCATTATATGCTGTGCGCATAATATTCTGGCCTTAACATTTGGCGCCACAAACTTCTCAAATAGATATCACCCGTTTTGTGCAGAAAGCAAATGGTGGCCCCACTAGCAACCAGCCCGGTTAGCTCAGTCGGTAGAGCATCAGACTTTTAAGAGTCTGCTAAATTCAGAGTCATCTGAGGGTCATGGGTTCAAGTCCCATATCGGGCGACGTTAGTTTTTATACTCGAAAACGATGCACCATCTCGGTTTCCATCACAAAATCATAATACCCGACCACCTGGTTCCCAATTTGATTGTTTACAAACATCAAATAGCGTGTTTGCGCAATACACAATAAAATCGAGCCCCAAATTATTCCATTATATGCTGTGCGCATAATATTCTGGCCTTAACATTTGGCGCCACAAACTTCTCAAATAGATATCACCCGTTTTGTGCAGAAAGCAAATGGTGGCCCCACTAGCAACCAGCCCGGTTAGCTCAGTCGGTAGAGCATCAGACTTTTAAGAGTCTGCTAAATTCAGAGTCATCTGAGGGTCATGGGTTCAAGTCCCATATCGGGCGACGTTAGTTTTTATACTCGAAAACGATGCACCATCTCGGTTTCCATCACAAAATCATAATACCCGACCACCTGGTTCCCAATTTGATTGTTTACAAACATCAAATAGCGTGTTTGCGCAATACACAATAAAATCGAGCCCCAAATTATTCCATTATATGCTGTGCGCATAATATTCTGGCCTTAACATTTGGCGCCACAAACTTCTCAAATAGATATCACCCGTTTTGTGCAGAAAGCAAATGGTGGCCCCACTAGCAACCAGCCCGGTTAGCTCAGTCGGTAGAGCATCAGACTTTTAAGAGTCTGCTAAATTCAGAGTCATCTGAGGGTCATGGGTTCAAGTCCCATATCGGGCGACGTTAGTTTTTATACTCGAAAACGATGCACCATCTCGGTTTCCATCACAAAATCATAATACCCGACCACCTGGTTCCCAATTTGATTGTTTACAAACATCAAATAGCGTGTTTGCGCAATACACAATAAAATCGAGCCCCAAATTATTCCATTATATGCTGTGCGCATAATATTCTGGCCTTAACATTTGGCGCCACAAACTTCTCAAATAGATATCACCCGTTTTGTGCAGAAAGCAAATGGTGGCCCCACTAGCAACCAGCCCGGTTAGCTCAGTCGGTAGAGCATCAGACTTTTAAGAGTCTGCTAAATTCAGAGTCATCTGAGGGTCATGGGTTCAAGTCCCATATCGGGCGACGTTAGTTTTTATACTCGAAAACGATGCACCATCTCGGTTTCCATCACAAAATCATAATACCCGACCACCTGGTTCCCAATTTGATTGTTTACAAACATCAAATAGCGTGTTTGCGCAATACACAATAAAATCGAGCCCCAAATTATTCCATTATATGCTGTGCGCATAATATTCTGGCCTTAACATTTGGCGCCACAAACTTCTCAAATAGATATCACCCGTTTTGTGCAGAAAGCAAATGGTGGCCCCACTAGCAACCAGCCCGGTTAGCTCAGTCGGTAGAGCATCAGACTTTTAAGAGTCTGCTAAATTCAGAGTCATCTGAGGGTCATGGGTTCAAGTCCCATATCGGGCGACGTTAGTTTTTATACTCGAAAACGATGCACCATCTCGGTTTCCATCACAAAATCATAATACCCGACCACCTGGTTCCCAATTTGATTGTTTACAAACATCAAATAGCGTGTTTGCGCAATACACAATAAAATCGAGCCCCAAATTATTCCATTATATGCTGTGCGCATAATATTCTGGCCTTAACATTTGGCGCCACAAACTTCTCAAATAGATATCACCCCGTTTTGTGCAGAAAGCAAATGGTGGCCCCACTAGCAACCAGCCCGGTTAGCTCAGTCGGTAGAGCATCAGACTTTTAAGAGTCTGCTAAATTCAGAGTCATCTGAGGGTCATGGGTTCAAGTCCCATATCGGGCGACGTTAGTTTTTTATACTCGAAAACGATGCACCATCTCGGTTTCCATCACAAAATCATAATACCCGACCACCTGGTTCCCAATTTGATTGTTTACAAACATCAAATAGCGTGTTTGCGCAATACACAATAAAATCGAGCCCCAAATTATTCCATTATATGCTGTGCGCATAATATTCTGGCCTTAACATTTGGCGCCACAAACTTCTCAAATAGATATCACCCGTTTTGTGCAGAAAGCAAATGGTGGCCCCACTAGCAACCAGCCCGGTTAGCTCAGTCGGTAGAGCATCAGACTTTTAAGAGTCTGCTAAATTCAGAGTCATCTGAGGGTCATGGGTTCAAGTCCCATATCGGGCGACGTTAGTTTTTATACTCGAAAACGATGCACCATCTCGGTTTCCATCACAAAATCATAATACCCGACCACCTGGTTCCCAATTTGATTGTTTACAAACATCAAATAGCGTGTTTGCGCAATACACAATAAAATCGAGCCCCAAATTATTCCATTATATGCTGTGCGCATAATATTCTGGCCTTAACATTTGGCGCCACAAACTTCTCAAATAGATATCACCCGTTTTGTGCAGAAAGCAAATGGTGGCCCCACTAGCAACCAGCCCGGTTAGCTCAGTCGGTAGAGCATCAGACTTTTAAGAGTCTGCTAAATTCAGAGTCATCTGAGGGTCATGGGTTCAAGTCCCATATCGGGCGACGTTAGTTTTTATACTCGAAAACGATGCACCATCTCGGTTTCCATCACAAAATCATAATACCCGACCACCTGGTTCCCAATTTGATTGTTTACAAACATCAAATAGCGTGTTTGCGCAATACACAATAAAATCGAGCCCCAAATTATTCCATTATATGCTGTGCGCATAATATTCTGGCCTTAACATTTGGCGCCACAAACTTCTCAAATAGATATCACCCGTTTTGTGCAGAAAGCAAATGGTGGCCCCACTAGCAACCAGCCCGGTTAGCTCAGTCGGTAGAGCATCAGACTTTTAAGAGTCTGCTAAATTCAGAGTCATCTGAGGGTCATGGGTTCAAGTCCCATATCGGGCGACGTTAGTTTTTATACTCGAAAACGATGCACCATCTCGGTTTCCATCACAAAATCATAATACCCGACCACCTGGTTCCCAATTTGATTGTTTACAAACATCAAATAGCGTGTTTGCGCAATACACAATAAAATCGAGCCCCAAATTATTCCATTATATGCTGTGCGCATAATATTCTGGCCTTAACATTTGGCGCCACAAACTTCTCAAATAGATATCACCCGTTTTGTGCAGAAAGCAAATGGTGGCCCCACTAGCAACCAGCCCGGTTAGCTCAGTCGGTAGAGCATCAGACTTTTAAGAGTCTGCTAAATTCAGAGTCATCTGAGGGTCATGGGTTCAAGTCCCATATCGGGCGACGTTAGTTTTTATACTCGAAAACGATGCACCATCTCGGTTTCCATCACAAAATCATAATACCCGACCACCTGGTTCCCAATTTGATTGTTTACAAACATCAAATAGCGTGTTTGCGCAATACACAATAAAATCGAGCCCCAAATTATTCCATTATATGCTGTGCGCATAATATTCTGGCCTTAACATTTGGCGCCACAAACTTCTCAAATAGATATCACCCGTTTTGTGCAGAAAGCAAATGGTGGCCCCACTAGCAACCAGCCCGGTTAGCTCAGTCGGTAGAGCATCAGACTTTTAAGAGTCTGCTAAATTCAGAGTCATCTGAGGGTCATGGGTTCAAGTCCCATATCGGGCGACGTTAGTTTTTATACTCGAAAACGATGCACCATCTCGGTTTCCATCACAAAATCATAATACCCGACCACCTGGTTCCCAATTTGATTGTTTACAAACATCAAATAGCGTGTTTGCGCAATACACAATAAAATCGAGCCCCAAATTATTCCATTATATGCTGTGCGCATAATATTCTGGCCTTAACATTTGGCGCCACAAACTTCTCAAATAGATATCACCCGTTTTGTGCAGAAAGCAAATGGTGGCCCCACTAGCAACCAGCCCGGTTAGCTCAGTCGGTAGAGCATCAGACTTTTAAGAGTCTGCTAAATTCAGAGTCATCTGAGGGTCATGGGTTCAAGTCCCATATCGGGCGACGTTAGTTTTTATACTCGAAAACGATGCACCATCTCGGTTTCCATCACAAAATCATAATACCCGACCACCTGGTTCCCAATTTGATTGTTTACAAACATCAAATAGCGTGTTTGCGCAATACACAATAAAATCGAGCCCCAAATTATTCCATTATATGCTGTGCGCATAATATTCTGGCCTTAACATTTGGCGCCACAAACTTCTCAAATAGATATCACCCGTTTTGTGCAGAAAGCAATATTTTTAATTAATGGTGGCCCCACTAGCAACCAGCCCGGTTAGCTCAGTCGGTAGAGCATCAGACTTTTAAGAGTCTGCTAAATTCAGAGTCATCTGAGGGTCATGGGTTCAAGTCCCATATCGGGCGACGTTAGTTTTTATACTCGAAAACGATGCACCATCTCGGTTTCCATCACAAAATCATAATACCCGACCACCTGGTTCCCAATTTGATTGTTTACAAACATCAAATAGCGTGTTTGCGCAATACACAATAAAATCGAGCCCCAAATTATTCCATTATATGCTGTGCGCATAATATTCTGGCCTTAACATTTGGCGCCACAAACTTCTCAAATAGATATCACCCGTTTTGTGCAGAAAGCAAATGGTGGCCCCACTAGCAAGCAGCCCGGTTAGCTCAGTCGGTAGAGCATCAGACTTTTAAGAGTCTGCTAAATTCAGAGTCATCTGAGGGTCATGGGTTCAAGTCCCATATCGGGCGACGTTAGTTTTTATACTCGAAAACGATGCACCATCTCGGTTTCCATCACAAAATCATAATACCCGACCACCTGGTTCCCAATTTGATTGTTTACAAACATCAAATAGCGTGTTTGCGCAATACACAATAAAATCGAGCCCCAAATTATTCCATTATATGCTGTGCGCATAATATTCTGGCCTTAACATTTGGCGCCACAAACTTCTCAAATAGATATCACCCGTTTTGTGCAGAAAGCAAATGGTGGCCCCACTAGCAACCAGCCCGGTTAGCTCAGTCGGTAGAGCATCAGACTTTTAAGAGTCTGCTAAATTCAGAGTCATCTGAGGGTCATGGGTTCAAGTCCCATATCGGGCGACGTTAGTTTTTATACTCGAAAACGATGCACCATCTCGGTTTCCATCACAAAATCATAATACCCGACCACCTGGTTCCCAATTTGATTGTTTACAAACATCAAATAGCGTGTTTGCGCAATACACAATAAAATCGAGCCCCAAATTATTCCATTATATGCTGTGCGCATAATATTCTGGCCTTAACATTTGGCGCCACAAACTTCTCAAATAGATATCACCCGTTTTGTGCAGAAAGCAAATGGTGGCCCCACTAGCAACCAGCCCGGTTAGCTCAGTCGGTAGAGCATCAGACTTTTAAGAGTCTGCTAAATTCAGAGTCATCTGAGGGTCATGGGTTCAAGTCCCATATCGGGCGACGTTAGTTTTTATACTCGAAAACGATGCACCATCTCGGTTTCCATCACAAAATCATAATACCCGACCACCTGGTTCCCAATTTGATTGTTTACAAACATCAAATAGCGTGTTTGCGCAATACACAATAAAATCGAGCCCCAAATTATTCCATTATATGCTGTGCGCATAATATTCTGGCCTTAACATTTGGCGCCACAAACTTCTCAAATAGATATCACCCGTTTTGTGCAGAAAGCAAATGGTGGCCCCACTAGCAAGCAGCCCGGTTAGCTCAGTCGGTAGAGCATCAGACTTTTAAGAGTCTGCTAAATTCAGAGTCATCTGAGGGTCATGGGTTCAAGTCCCATATCGGGCGACGTTAGTTTTTATACTCGAAAACGATGCACCATCTCGGTTTCCATCACAAAATCATAATACCCGACCACCTGGTTCCCAATTTGATTGTTTACAAACATCAAATAGCGTGTTTGCGCAATACACAATAAAATCGAGCCCCAAATTATTCCATTATATGCTGTGCGCATAATATTCTGGCCTTAACATTTGGCGCCACAAACTTCTCAAATAGATATCACCCGTTTTGTGCAGAAAGCAAATGGTGGCCCCACTAGCAACCAGCCCGGTTAGCTCAGTCGGTAGAGCATCAGACTTTTAAGAGTCTGCTAAATTCAGAGTCATCTGAGGGTCATGGGTTCAAGTCCCATATCGGGCGACGTTAGTTTTTATACTCGAAAACGATGCACCATCTCGGTTTCCATCACAAAATCATAATACCCGACCACCTGGTTCCCAATTTGATTGTTTACAAACATCAAATAGCGTGTTTGCGCAATACACAATAAAATCGAGCCCCAAATTATTCCATTATATGCTGTGCGCATAATATTCTGGCCTTAACATTTGGCGCCACAAACTTCTCAAATAGATATCACCCGTTTTGTGCAGAAAGCAAATGGTGGCCCCACTAGCAACCAGCCCGGTTAGCTCAGTCGGTAGAGCATCAGACTTTTAAGAGTCTGCTAAATTCAGAGTCATCTGAGGGTCATGGGTTCAAGTCCCATATCGGGCGACGTTAGTTTTTATACTCGAAAACGATGCACCATCTCGGTTTCCATCACAAAATCATAATACCCGACCACCTGGTTCCCAATTTGATTGTTTACAAACATCAAATAGCGTGTTTGCGCAATACACAATAAAATCGAGCCCCAAATTATTCCATTATATGCTGTGCGCATAATATTCTGGCCTTAACATTTGGCGCCACAAACTTCTCAAATAGATATCACCCGTTTTGTGCAGAAAGCAAATGGTGGCCCCACTAGCAACCAGCCCGGTTAGCTCAGTCGGTAGAGCATCAGACTTTTAAGAGTCTGCTAAATTCAGAGTCATCTGAGGGTCATGGGTTCAAGTCCCATATCGGGCGACGTTAGTTTTTATACTCGAAAACGATGCACCATCTCGGTTTCCATCACAAAATCATAATACCCGACCACCTGGTTCCCAATTTGATTGTTTACAAACATCAAATAGCGTGTTTGCGCAATACACAATAAAATCGAGCCCCAAATTATTCCATTATATGCTGTGCGCATAATATTCTGGCCTTAACATTTGGCGCCACAAACTTCTCAAATAGATATCACCCGTTTTGTGCAGAAAGCAAATGGTGGCCCCACTAGCAACCAGCCCGGTTAGCTCAGTCGGTAGAGCATCAGACTTTTAAGAGTCTGCTAAATTCAGAGTCATCTGAGGGTCATGGGTTCAAGTCCCATATCGGGCGACGTTAGTTTTTATACTCGAAAACGATGCACCATCTCGGTTTCCATCACAAAATCATAATACCCGACCACCTGGTTCCCAATTTGATTGTTTACAAACATCAAATAGCGTGTTTGCGCAATACACAATAAAATCGAGCCCCAAATTATTCCATTATATGCTGTGCGCATAATATTCTGGCCTTAACATTTGGCGCCACAAACTTCTCAAATAGATATCACCCGTTTTGTGCAGAAAGCAAATGGTGGCCCCACTAGCAACCAGCCCGGTTAGCTCAGTCGGTAGAGCATCAGACTTTTAAGAGTCTGCTAAATTCAGAGTCATCTGAGGGTCATGGGTTCAAGTCCCATATCGGGCGACGTTAGTTTTTATACTCGAAAACGATGCACCATCTCGGTTTCCATCACAAAATCATAATACCCGACCACCTGGTTCCCAATTTGATTGTTTACAAACATCAAATAGCGTGTTTGCGCAATACACAATAAAATCGAGCCCCAAATTATTCCATTATATGCTGTGCGCATAATATTCTGGCCTTAACATTTGGCGCCACAAACTTCTCAAATAGATATCACCCGTTTTGTGCAGAAAGCAAATGGTGGCCCCACTAGCAACCAGCCCGGTTAGCTCAGTCGGTAGAGCATCAGACTTTTAAGAGTCTGCTAAATTCAGAGTCATCTGAGGGTCATGGGTTCAAGTCCCATATCGGGCGACGTTAGTTTTTATACTCGAAAACGATGCACCATCTCGGTTTCCATCACAAAATCATAATACCCGACCACCTGGTTCCCAATTTGATTGTTTACAAACATCAAATAGCGTGTTTGCGCAATACACAATAAAATCGAGCCCCAAATTATTCCATTATATGCTGTGCGCATAATATTCTGGCCTTAACATTTGGCGCCACAAACTTCTCAAATAGATATCACCCGTTTTGTGCAGAAAGCAAATGGTGGCCCCACTAGCCAGCAGCCCGGTTAGCTCAGTCGGTAGAGCATCAGACTTTTAAGAGTCTGCTAAATTCAGAGTCATCTGAGGGTCATGGGTTCAAGTCCCATATCGGGCGACGTTAGTTTTTATACTCGAAAACGATGCACCATCTCGGTTTCCATCACAAAATCATAATACCCGACCACCTGGTTCCCAATTTGATTGTTTACAAACATCAAATAGCGTGTTTGCGCAATACACAATAAAATCGAGCCCCAAATTATTCCATTATATGCTGTGCGCATAATATTCTGGCCTTAACATTTGGCGCCACAAACTTCTCAAATAGATATCACCCGTTTTGTGCAGAAAGCAAATGGTGGCCCCACTAGCAAGCAGCCCGGTTAGCTCAGTCGGTAGAGCATCAGACTTTTAAGAGTCTGCTAAATTCAGAGTCATCTGAGGGTCATGGGTTCAAGTCCCATATCGGGCGACGTTAGTTTTTATACTCGAAAACGATGCACCATCTCGGTTTCCATCACAAAATCATAATACCCGACCACCTGGTTCCCAATTTGATTGTTTACAAACATCAAATAGCGTGTTTGCGCAATACACAATAAAATCGAGCCCCAAATTATTCCATTATATGCTGTGCGCATAATATTCTGGCCTTAACATTTGGCGCCACAAACTTCTCAAATAGATATCACCCGTTTTGTGCAGAAAGCAAATGGTGGCCCCACTAGCCAGCAGCCCGGTTAGCTCAGTCGGTAGAGCATCAGACTTTTAAGAGTCTGCTAAATTCAGAGTCATCTGAGGGTCATGGGTTCAAGTCCCATATCGGGCGACGTTAGTTTTTATACTCGAAAACGATGCACCATCTCGGTTTCCATCACAAAATCATAATACCCGACCACCTGGTTCCCAATTTGATTGTTTACAAACATCAAATAGCGTGTTTGCGCAATACACAATAAAATCGAGCCCCAAATTATTCCATTATATGCTGTGCGCATAATATTCTGGCCTTAACATTTGGCGCCACAAACTTCTCAAATAGATATCACCCGTTTTGTGCAGAAAGCAAATGGTGGCCCCACTAGCAAGCAGCCCGGTTAGCTCAGTCGGTAGAGCATCAGACTTTTAAGAGTCTGCTAAATTCAGAGTCATCTGAGGGTCATGGGTTCAAGTCCCATATCGGGCGACGTTAGTTTTTATACTCGAAAACGATGCACCATCTCGGTTTCCATCACAAAATCATAATACCCGACCACCTGGTTCCCAATTTGATTGTTTACAAACATCAAATAGCGTGTTTGCGCAATACACAATAAAATCGAGCCCCAAATTATTCCATTATATGCTGTGCGCATAATATTCTGGCCTTAACATTTGGCGCCACAAACTTCTCAAATAGATATCACCCGTTTTGTGCAGAAAGCAAATGGTGGCCCCACTAGCAACCAGCCCGGTTAGCTCAGTCGGTAGAGCATCAGACTTTTAAGAGTCTGCTAAATTCAGAGTCATCTGAGGGTCATGGGTTCAAGTCCCATATCGGGCGACGTTAGTTTTTATACTCGAAAACGATGCACCATCTCGGTTTCCATCACAAAATCATAATACCCGACCACCTGGTTCCCAATTTGATTGTTTACAAACATCAAATAGCGTGTTTGCGCAATACACAATAAAATCGAGCCCCAAATTATTCCATTATATGCTGTGCGCATAATATTCTGGCCTTAACATTTGGCGCCACAAACTTCTCAAATAGATATCACCCGTTTTGTGCAGAAAGCAAATGGTGGCCCCACTAGCAACCAGCCCGGTTAGCTCAGTCGGTAGAGCATCAGACTTTTAAGAGTCTGCTAAATTCAGAGTCATCTGAGGGTCATGGGTTCAAGTCCCATATCGGGCGACGTTAGTTTTTATACTCGAAAACGATGCACCATCTCGGTTTCCATCACAAAATCATAATACCCGACCACCTGGTTCCCAATTTGATTGTTTACAAACATCAAATAGCGTGTTTGCGCAATACACAATAAAATCGAGCCCCAAATTATTCCATTATATGCTGTGCGCATAATATTCTGGCCTTAACATTTGGCGCCACAAACTTCTCAAATAGATATCACCCGTTTTGTGCAGAAAGCAAATGGTGGCCCCACTAGCAACCAGCCCGGTTAGCTCAGTCGGTAGAGCATCAGACTTTTAAGAGTCTGCTAAATTCAGAGTCATCTGAGGGTCATGGGTTCAAGTCCCATATCGGGCGACGTTAGTTTTTATACTCGAAAACGATGCACCATCTCGGTTTCCATCACAAAATCATAATACCCGACCACCTGGTTCCCAATTTGATTGTTTACAAACATCAAATAGCGTGTTTGCGCAATACACAATAAAATCGAGCCCCAAATTATTCCATTATATGCTGTGCGCATAATATTCTGGCCTTAACATTTGGCGCCACAAACTTCTCAAATAGATATCACCCGTTTTGTGCAGAAAGCAAATGGTGGCCCCACTAGCAACCAGCCCGGTTAGCTCAGTCGGTAGAGCATCAGACTTTTAAGAGTCTGCTAAATTCAGAGTCATCTGAGGGTCATGGGTTCAAGTCCCATATCGGGCGACGTTAGTTTTTATACTCGAAAACGATGCACCATCTCGGTTTCCATCACAAAATCATAATACCCGACCACCTGGTTCCCAATTTGATTGTTTACAAACATCAAATAGCGTGTTTGCGCAATACACAATAAAATCGAGCCCCAAATTATTCCATTATATGCTGTGCGCATAATATTCTGGCCTTAACATTTGGCGCCACAAACTTCTCAAATAGATATCACCCGTTTTGTGCAGAAAGCAAATGGTGGCCCCACTAGCCAGCAGCCCGGTTAGCTCAGTCGGTAGAGCATCAGACTTTTAAGAGTCTGCTAAATTCAGAGTCATCTGAGGGTCATGGGTTCAAGTCCCATATCGGGCGACGTTAGTTTTTATACTCGAAAACGATGCACCATCTCGGTTTCCATCACAAAATCATAATACCCGACCACCTGGTTCCCAATTTGATTGTTTACAAACATCAAATAGCGTGTTTGCGCAATACACAATAAAATCGAGCCCCAAATTATTCCATTATATGCTGTGCGCATAATATTCTGGCCTTAACATTTGGCGCCACAAACTTCTCAAATAGATATCACCCGTTTTGTGCAGAAAGCAAATGGTGGCCCCACTAGCAAGCAGCCCGGTTAGCTCAGTCGGTAGAGCATCAGACTTTTAAGAGTCTGCTAAATTCAGAGTCATCTGAGGGTCATGGGTTCAAGTCCCATATCGGGCGACGTTAGTTTTTATACTCGAAAACGATGCACCATCTCGGTTTCCATCACAAAATCATAATACCCGACCACCTGGTTCCCAATTTGATTGTTTACAAACATCAAATAGCGTGTTTGCGCAATACACAATAAAATCGAGCCCCAAATTATTCCATTATATGCTGTGCGCATAATATTCTGGCCTTAACATTTGGCGCCACAAACTTCTCAAATAGATATCACCCGTTTTGTGCAGAAAGCAAATGGTGGCCCCACTAGCAACCAGCCCGGTTAGCTCAGTCGGTAGAGCATCAGACTTTTAAGAGTCTGCTAAATTCAGAGTCATCTGAGGGTCATGGGTTCAAGTCCCATATCGGGCGACGTTAGTTTTTATACTCGAAAACGATGCACCATCTCGGTTTCCATCACAAAATCATAATACCCGACCACCTGGTTCCCAATTTGATTGTTTACAAACATCAAATAGCGTGTTTGCGCAATACACAATAAAATCGAGCCCCAAATTATTCCATTATATGCTGTGCGCATAATATTCTGGCCTTAACATTTGGCGCCACAAACTTCTCAAATAGATATCACCCGTTTTGTGCAGAAAGCAAATGGTGGCCCCACTAGCAACCAGCCCGGTTAGCTCAGTCGGTAGAGCATCAGACTTTTAAGAGTCTGCTAAATTCAGAGTCATCTGAGGGTCATGGGTTCAAGTCCCATATCGGGCGACGTTAGTTTTTATACTCGAAAACGATGCACCATCTCGGTTTCCATCACAAAATCATAATACCCGACCACCTGGTTCCCAATTTGATTGTTTACAAACATCAAATAGCGTGTTTGCGCAATACACAATAAAATCGAGCCCCAAATTATTCCATTATATGCTGTGCGCATAATATTCTGGCCTTAACATTTGGCGCCACAAACTTCTCAAATAGATATCACCCGTTTTGTGCAGAAAGCAAATGGTGGCCCCACTAGCAACCAGCCCGGTTAGCTCAGTCGGTAGAGCATCAGACTTTTAAGAGTCTGCTAAATTCAGAGTCATCTGAGGGTCATGGGTTCAAGTCCCATATCGGGCGACGTTAGTTTTTATACTCGAAAACGATGCACCATCTCGGTTTCCATCACAAAATCATAATACCCGACCACCTGGTTCCCAATTTGATTGTTTACAAACATCAAATAGCGTGTTTGCGCAATACACAATAAAATCGAGCCCCAAATTATTCCATTATATGCTGTGCGCATAATATTCTGGCCTTAACATTTGGCGCCACAAACTTCTCAAATAGATATCACCCGTTTTGTGCAGAAAGCAAATGGTGGCCCCACTAGCCAGCAGCCCGGTTAGCTCAGTCGGTAGAGCATCAGACTTTTAAGAGTCTGCTAAATTCAGAGTCATCTGAGGGTCATGGGTTCAAGTCCCATATCGGGCGACGTTAGTTTTTATACTCGAAAACGATGCACCATCTCGGTTTCCATCACAAAATCATAATACCCGACCACCTGGTTCCCAATTTGATTGTTTACAAACATCAAATAGCGTGTTTGCGCAATACACAATAAAATCGAGCCCCAAATTATTCCATTATATGCTGTGCGCATAATATTCTGGCCTTAACATTTGGCGCCACAAACTTCTCAAATAGATATCACCCGTTTTGTGCAGAAAGCAAATGGTGGCCCCACTAGCAACCAGCCCGGTTAGCTCAGTCGGTAGAGCATCAGACTTTTAAGAGTCTGCTAAATTCAGAGTCATCTGAGGGTCATGGGTTCAAGTCCCATATCGGGCGACGTTAGTTTTTATACTCGAAAACGATGCACCATCTCGGTTTCCATCACAAAATCATAATACCCGACCACCTGGTTCCCAATTTGATTGTTTACAAACATCAAATAGCGTGTTTGCGCAATACACAATAAAATCGAGCCCCAAATTATTCCATTATATGCTGTGCGCATAATATTCTGGCCTTAACATTTGGCGCCACAAACTTCTCAAATAGATATCACCCGTTTTGTGCAGAAAGCAAATGGTGGCCCCACTAGCAACCAGCCCGGTTAGCTCAGTCGGTAGAGCATCAGACTTTTAAGAGTCTGCTAAATTCAGAGTCATCTGAGGGTCATGGGTTCAAGTCCCATATCGGGCGACGTTAGTTTTTATACTCGAAAACGATGCACCATCTCGGTTTCCATCACAAAATCATAATACCCGACCACCTGGTTCCCAATTTGATTGTTTACAAACATCAAATAGCGTGTTTGCGCAATACACAATAAAATCGAGCCCCAAATTATTCCATTATATGCTGTGCGCATAATATTCTGGCCTTAACATTTGGCGCCACAAACTTCTCAAATAGATATCACCCGTTTTGTGCAGAAAGCAAATGGTGGCCCCACTAGCCAGCAGCCCGGTTAGCTCAGTCGGTAGAGCATCAGACTTTTAAGAGTCTGCTAAATTCAGAGTCATCTGAGGGTCATGGGTTCAAGTCCCATATCGGGCGACGTTAGTTTTTATACTCGAAAACGATGCACCATCTCGGTTTCCATCACAAAATCATAATACCCGACCACCTGGTTCCCAATTTGATTGTTTACAAACATCAAATAGCGTGTTTGCGCAATACACAATAAAATCGAGCCCCAAATTATTCCATTATATGCTGTGCGCATAATATTCTGGCCTTAACATTTGGCGCCACAAACTTCTCAAATAGATATCACCCGTTTTGTGCAGAAAGCAAATGGTGGCCCCACTAGCAACCAGCCCGGTTAGCTCAGTCGGTAGAGCATCAGACTTTTAAGAGTCTGCTAAATTCAGAGTCATCTGAGGGTCATGGGTTCAAGTCCCATATCGGGCGACGTTAGTTTTTATACTCGAAAACGATGCACCATCTCGGTTTCCATCACAAAATCATAATACCCGACCACCTGGTTCCCAATTTGATTGTTTACAAACATCAAATAGCGTGTTTGCGCAATACACAATAAAATCGAGCCCCAAATTATTCCATTATATGCTGTGCGCATAATATTCTGGCCTTAACATTTGGCGCCACAAACTTCTCAAATAGATATCACCCGTTTTGTGCAGAAAGCAAATGGTGGCCCCACTAGCAACCAGCCCGGTTAGCTCAGTCGGTAGAGCATCAGACTTTTAAGAGTCTGCTAAATTCAGAGTCATCTGAGGGTCATGGGTTCAAGTCCCATATCGGGCGACGTTAGTTTTTATACTCGAAAACGATGCACCATCTCGGTTTCCATCACAAAATCATAATACCCGACCACCTGGTTCCCAATTTGATTGTTTACAAACATCAAATAGCGTGTTTGCGCAATACACAATAAAATCGAGCCCCAAATTATTCCATTATATGCTGTGCGCATAATATTCTGGCCTTAACATTTGGCGCCACAAACTTCTCAAATAGATATCACCCGTTTTGTGCAGAAAGCAAATGGTGGCCCCACTAGCAACCAGCCCGGTTAGCTCAGTCGGTAGAGCATCAGACTTTTAAGAGTCTGCTAAATTCAGAGTCATCTGAGGGTCATGGGTTCAAGTCCCATATCGGGCGACGTTAGTTTTTATACTCGAAAACGATGCACCATCTCGGTTTCCATCACAAAATCATAATACCCGACCACCTGGTTCCCAATTTGATTGTTTACAAACATCAAATAGCGTGTTTGCGCAATACACAATAAAATCGAGCCCCAAATTATTCCATTATATGCTGTGCGCATAATATTCTGGCCTTAACATTTGGCGCCACAAACTTCTCAAATAGATATCACCCGTTTTGTGCAGAAAGCAAATGGTGGCCCCACTAGCAACCAGCCCGGTTAGCTCAGTCGGTAGAGCATCAGACTTTTAAGAGTCTGCTAAATTCAGAGTCATCTGAGGGTCATGGGTTCAAGTCCCATATCGGGCGACGTTAGTTTTTATACTCGAAAACGATGCACCATCTCGGTTTCCATCACAAAATCATAATACCCGACCACCTGGTTCCCAATTTGATTGTTTACAAACATCAAATAGCGTGTTTGCGCAATACACAATAAAATCGAGCCCCAAATTATTCCATTATATGCTGTGCGCATAATATTCTGGCCTTAACATTTGGCGCCACAAACTTCTCAAATAGATATCACCCGTTTTGTGCAGAAAGCAAATGGTGGCCCCACTAGCCAGCAGCCCGGTTAGCTCAGTCGGTAGAGCATCAGACTTTTAAGAGTCTGCTAAATTCAGAGTCATCTGAGGGTCATGGGTTCAAGTCCCATATCGGGCGACGTTAGTTTTTATACTCGAAAACGATGCACCATCTCGGTTTCCATCACAAAATCATAATACCCGACCACCTGGTTCCCAATTTGATTGTTTACAAACATCAAATAGCGTGTTTGCGCAATACACAATAAAATCGAGCCCCAAATTATTCCATTATATGCTGTGCGCATAATATTCTGGCCTTAACATTTGGCGCCACAAACTTCTCAAATAGATATCACCCGTTTTGTGCAGAAAGCAAATGGTGGCCCCACTAGCAACCAGCCCGGTTAGCTCAGTCGGTAGAGCATCAGACTTTTAAGAGTCTGCTAAATTCAGAGTCATCTGAGGGTCATGGGTTCAAGTCCCATATCGGGCGACGTTAGTTTTTATACTCGAAAACGATGCACCATCTCGGTTTCCATCACAAAATCATAATACCCGACCACCTGGTTCCCAATTTGATTGTTTACAAACATCAAATAGCGTGTTTGCGCAATACACAATAAAATCGAGCCCCAAATTATTCCATTATATGCTGTGCGCATAATATTCTGGCCTTAACATTTGGCGCCACAAACTTCTCAAATAGATATCACCCGTTTTGTGCAGAAAGCAAATGGTGGCCCCACTAGCCAGCAGCCCGGTTAGCTCAGTCGGTAGAGCATCAGACTTTTAAGAGTCTGCTAAATTCAGAGTCATCTGAGGGTCATGGGTTCAAGTCCCATATCGGGCGACGTTAGTTTTTATACTCGAAAACGATGCACCATCTCGGTTTCCATCACAAAATCATAATACCCGACCACCTGGTTCCCAATTTGATTGTTTACAAACATCAAATAGCGTGTTTGCGCAATACACAATAAAATCGAGCCCCAAATTATTCCATTATATGCTGTGCGCATAATATTCTGGCCTTAACATTTGGCGCCACAAACTTCTCAAATAGATATCACCCGTTTTGTGCAGAAAGCAAATGGTGGCCCCACTAGCAACCAGCCCGGTTAGCTCAGTCGGTAGAGCATCAGACTTTTAAGAGTCTGCTAAATTCAGAGTCATCTGAGGGTCATGGGTTCAAGTCCCATATCGGGCGACGTTAGTTTTTATACTCGAAAACGATGCACCATCTCGGTTTCCATCACAAAATCATAATACCCGACCACCTGGTTCCCAATTTGATTGTTTACAAACATCAAATAGCGTGTTTGCGCAATACACAATAAAATCGAGCCCCAAATTATTCCATTATATGCTGTGCGCATAATATTCTGGCCTTAACATTTGGCGCCACAAACTTCTCAAATAGATATCACCCGTTTTGTGCAGAAAGCAAATGGTGGCCCCACTAGCAACCAGCCCGGTTAGCTCAGTCGGTAGAGCATCAGACTTTTAAGAGTCTGCTAAATTCAGAGTCATCTGAGGGTCATGGGTTCAAGTCCCATATCGGGCGACGTTAGTTTTTATACTCGAAAACGATGCACCATCTCGGTTTCCATCACAAAATCATAATACCCGACCACCTGGTTCCCAATTTGATTGTTTACAAACATCAAATAGCGTGTTTGCGCAATACACAATAAAATCGAGCCCCAAATTATTCCATTATATGCTGTGCGCATAATATTCTGGCCTTAACATTTGGCGCCACAAACTTCTCAAATAGATATCACCCGTTTTGTGCAGAAAGCAAATGGTGGCCCCACTAGCCAGCAGCCCGGTTAGCTCAGTCGGTAGAGCATCAGACTTTTAAGAGTCTGCTAAATTCAGAGTCATCTGAGGGTCATGGGTTCAAGTCCCATATCGGGCGACTTTAGTTTTTATACTCGAAAACGATGCACCATCTCGGTTTCCATCACAAAATCATAATACCCGACCACCTGGTTCCCAATTTGATTGTTTACAAACATCAAATAGCGTGTTTGCGCAATACACAATAAAATCGAGCCCCAAATTATTCCATTATATGCTGTGCGCATAATATTCTGGCCTTAACATTTGGCGCCACAAACTTCTCAAATAGATATCACCCGTTTTGTGCAGAAAGCAAATGGTGGCCCCACTAGCAACCAGCCCGGTTAGCTCAGTCGGTAGAGCATCAGACTTTTAAGAGTCTGCTAAATTCAGAGTCATCTGAGGGTCATGGGTTCAAGTCCCATATCGGGCGACGTTAGTTTTTATACTCGAAAACGATGCACCATCTCGGTTTCCATCACAAAATCATAATACCCGACCACCTGGTTCCCAATTTGATTGTTTACAAACATCAAATAGCGTGTTTGCGCAATACACAATAAAATCGAGCCCCAAATTATTCCATTATATGCTGTGCGCATAATATTCTGGCCTTAACATTTGGCGCCACAAACTTCTCAAATAGATATCACCCGTTTTGTGCAGAAAGCAAATGGTGGCCCCACTAGCAACCAGCCCGGTTAGCTCAGTCGGTAGAGCATCAGACTTTTAAGAGTCTGCTAAATTCAGAGTCATCTGAGGGTCATGGGTTCAAGTCCCATATCGGGCGACGTTAGTTTTTATACTCGAAAACGATGCACCATCTCGGTTTCCATCACAAAATCATAATACCCGACCACCTGGTTCCCAATTTGATTGTTTACAAACATCAAATAGCGTGTTTGCGCAATACACAATAAAATCGAGCCCCAAATTATTCCATTATATGCTGTGCGCATAATATTCTGGCCTTAACATTTGGCGCCACAAACTTCTCAAATAGATATCACCCGTTTTGTGCAGAAAGCAAATGGTGGCCCCACTAGCAACCAGCCCGGTTAGCTCAGTCGGTAGAGCATCAGACTTTTAAGAGTCTGCTAAATTCAGAGTCATCTGAGGGTCATGGGTTCAAGTCCCATATCGGGCGACGTTAGTTTTTATACTCGAAAACGATGCACCATCTCGGTTTCCATCACAAAATCATAATACCCGACCACCTGGTTCCCAATTTGATTGTTTACAAACATCAAATAGCGTGTTTGCGCAATACACAATAAAATCGAGCCCCAAATTATTCCATTATATGCTGTGCGCATAATATTCTGGCCTTAACATTTGGCGCCACAAACTTCTCAAATAGATATCACCCGTTTTGTGCAGAAAGCAAATGGTGGCCCCACTAGCAACCAGCCCGGTTAGCTCAGTCGGTAGAGCATCAGACTTTTAAGAGTCTGCTAAATTCAGAGTCATCTGAGGGTCATGGGTTCAAGTCCCATATCGGGCGACGTTAGTTTTTATACTCGAAAACGATGCACCATCTCGGTTTCCATCACAAAATCATAATACCCGACCACCTGGTTCCCAATTTGATTGTTTACAAACATCAAATAGCGTGTTTGCGCAATACACAATAAAATCGAGCCCCAAATTATTCCATTATATGCTGTGCGCATAATATTCTGGCCTTAACATTTGGCGCCACAAACTTCTCAAATAGATATCACCCGTTTTGTGCAGAAAGCAAATGGTGGCCCCACTAGCCAGCAGCCCGGTTAGCTCAGTCGGTAGAGCATCAGACTTTTAAGAGTCTGCTAAATTCAGAGTCATCTGAGGGTCATGGGTTCAAGTCCCATATCGGGCGACGTTAGTTTTTATACTCGAAAACGATGCACCATCTCGGTTTCCATCACAAAATCATAATACCCGACCACCTGGTTCCCAATTTGATTGTTTACAAACATCAAATAGCGTGTTTGCGCAATACACAATAAAATCGAGCCCCAAATTATTCCATTATATGCTGTGCGCATAATATTCTGGCCTTAACATTTGGCGCCACAAACTTCTCAAATAGATATCACCCGTTTTGTGCAGAAAGCAAATGGTGGCCCCACTAGCAACCAGCCCGGTTAGCTCAGTCGGTAGAGCATCAGACTTTTAATACCCGACCACCTGGTTCCCAATTTGATTGTTTACAAACATCAAATAGATATCACCCGTTTTGTGCAGAAAGCAACACAACTAGCTATTTCGTTTCGTCGGAAATACAAAAAAATATTTAAATTAGCTCCGCCCCGCGTCAAAATGAAGATTACCCTTTTTGCGACCAGATATTTGCAATTGCGTTCAAACAGGCATTTATCCGCCATTTCGCGTGAAATCGAGTTCACCAACTATCAGGGAATTCTCGATTTGATAGATTTAATCTTTTTTGCGACCACGATGAGTCTCAATTTACTAGAACTGTACGGTGTATACGATGAACTCTTCGAGATTATGACCTTTAGAAGCCACGCCCATCAACCGAAAGATTTTTGCCACATATATTAAAACCTCCATGGCTCCTGGGTGCCTTGACTTTGATGAAAAAGAAAAGTTCATGTTCCTCATGAAGGTTTAAAACCGAGCATTTTCAATCTGATATGCAACATGATTCGGCAGTTTCCGCAAATAATTGAGAATATATAGTGTTGAGTTACCAATACATGTTTATTTGTTCTATATATTTTTTATACTAGCTGATGTGCCCGACTTCGGCTGGGCTATTTGGGGATTTCTTTGTGATCACCTCCGTCTGGGCAGAATATACAGCGTCTGGACAAATTATTGTTCGATCGGTCCAGAAACATGCCTATATGAGCGTATATGGACGAGGTCAATGTCAAGATCAAGGGTCATGGACGCGGCCGCACCTGAAATTGGACCCGCCCATATTGTTCCCGGGATCAAAGTGAGCCTACATACCAAATTTGAGTCGGATCGGTCGAGCAGTTTTCGAGTCTATAACACACATACATACATACATACATACAGAAGTTCCAAAATATATAATAGATGAAATTGTCTTGGCTTGTGTTTAAATTATCTGTATTAGAATAGAATAGAATATTTATTGCAATACACCAGATATATAGGCAGTTGCAAGTTACAACATGAATTAAAACTTAAAACATGTAAATACGAACGATAATAAATTGTGTTCAATAACTGTTTGATGCAATGCATCGTCATTCAACTACCACCAATAACTTCTCGTGTTTATCATTATAATATACTAAACTTTCAAAGACCCTCTTCTGAGAAACAACAACCTGATCATGTTGCATACGGTATTTATAATCTTTGCTTCATCATTTCTCATAATCGTTTGAAATTTTTCACTATCGCTCATTTAAAAAAATTCACCCTTATTTTCTTGAATATTTCGAAATATTCTTGCTCTTAGATCACAAAATGATATTCAGTTTCAACACGCGCCTGATCGCACAATGTACACAATCCCGTTTTTAACTGGAGTTTTCGGTTGTTTATGCCTACCTTTTTGTATTATGACAACTGCCCTGCGTGGGTGTAGTTTAACAAGCACGGCTCAAGTTGGTTTGCATGGTCCATTCCCAGCTATGTTTAAATTGTCCACATCGCTGTCTGTAGAAGGTGCAAGCCAACGGTAGGCCTAGCTACCTGATTGAAATCATCACCCGAACGGAAACTGATCAGAAGACAGAATACTCATATATTCCTAATGTGGAATTTATTGATATATAATTATGTCATAATATCCAACCTGACACCACCCCTAAGGTTGGAAAATTTCCAACTGATGGCAATATCAGTCTAAAATTTTGACCAAAAGGAGGTCAACATGCAAATGTTGGTCTGAAACAACAAATCCCCCTCAAATAAACTGTTGGAAAATCAAACGACAATAACAATTTCAACCTATTGTTAGTGTGAAATTTCGAAATAATGTTGTGCCAGGTATGAAATTTCCAACTGTTCAAATGTTTTACCAAAGTTGGTGGGGGCCCCCACCCCAACCCGCCCCAGTCCCTGGTTACATAAAATAATACTCAACAAATATATTCACCCATGTGTCTGATGTTGTATAAATAAAACGTGTTAATTCCAAATGTATTTCAATGTATAAATTCATCATACTAGTAGTACTAGACCAATCTTTATTGCTCCAGCTTCAATTCTGTTCATAGGCTATTAACCCTTTGATAACTGAATAATATCTGACGAGTAATTACTCCACTCCCATTGATTAAGGTGGCGCATAATTGGCAAAATTTTAAACATTGATGGCCATGGCAAATTTATATGTATCTAGTGCATGTATTGCACTATTGGACCTTGTAGTATGTGAAAGAGATATTGTTCTAGCAAGTTTGGACACTTTCTTCAAAACGACATTCCTGGTTTTCAAGATAGAATCCACGTTCTCTACCAAAGTGAATAATTTAACCCTGTTATGACAGGAGCTGCGCTGGTACAGCATTAAATTACCTGTACCAATGCATTCTCAATGCACTGGCTTACAAGGTCAAGTTAATATTGTTAAGCCAATTTATTCTGTTATATATGCGAGGCTCCCTATGGGAGACTCACATATATAAGAGAATGCATTGGCAGTGTTTTCGCAAAATTTCAGGAAGTTCCTGTCATGGAAGGGTTAAATTAATAAACCAGTGAGTGTACCGGTAATAGAATCTGGATCACAATATTAGCTTTCAGTTTTTGTGGTTTTCATAAGTATTACTGTACACTAAATCCAACCATTTATGGGACAATCTCCTTTTATAATCAACAGAATATATGCAACAAATGAATGAATTTGAGCCATGGATTAGTGCAAAATACACCCATGTCCTCTATGAACGATGCAAATAACATGGTAATATTAATGAAAATGAATTTATGACTCCAGTTGCATATGTTCTGTTGAGTATAAAAGGAGATAGTCACCTTTAATTTTGTTTTTACAAATATATTTTTGATCTTAAAAAAACAAGTTTTCTGTGATAAATATTATCTCCCTTTGAAATCCAAACAGCAGCTACAATCCAGAAAGAATGTCCAATTTACTATACATGCAAATCAGTGAACTCAAGCCTTTCATATTTCAAGCTATGAGGAGCAGATATTTCTGTGAGGTTGAAATAATTGGTTACCTCAGCATCAGGTCATGGTAAAGCATTACAATCCATTACTTTTTTTGAAGTAATGTAAAGTAATGTGTAATGCAACTTTTTTTTCCGCATTACATATAACAGAAGTAAAGCATTATTCACCAAAAAGACATGCAATTCAATTGCATTACATTTGAATTACCGTACATTAAACATATATGGCTGCCGTGGTTGTCTTTTGGAAGATACTGATTTCTCAAAGCAGAGTGTAAACATTTTTCTACAGTAATATCAGCATCTTCAAGACTGACTTCTAATTTCACAGCACCATCTTAATTTGTAGTACTTTGCAGCTAATAATTTTAACAAACATCATTAGCCTGTTTGTTTGTTGATATTATTAGCTGAACATCCATCCACGCCTGCAAAAAGAGTGTTTGTCATTTTCAGAATTTAGTGGCGCTATCCCACATGGTGGGCTAGCATCACCATATTCACCCTCTGGGAACCCCATTCTGCTTAGGCCTCAATGGCTATGGGAGACCTAGGATCAGATTGAATATCCCCAGTTGAAGTTGATGTTCACCCATTAGTCACCTCGATAATGCATTTTATCTTCTGCAAATTAGGGGATATAGAAACTTCCCAGAAGGGAAAAAGTAACTAAAACAATGTTAATTTGAGACTGTAGATGGAATGTCATGAGGAAAATAATTATTAGATTTCCAGGACAGCTACAGAATTTCTCCTCTGTGATTTGGGCCCCTACATATCCACCTGGATCTTGTGCACTGGGATATCTATATGACAACACTGAATTAAAATTGAAGCAGACATAGCAAATTGATGAATATTTATTACTCATAACAAGGATAACATTTTTTTTTATTTTATATCACAGATATTCCAACCCAGGAGGGTTGTATAAATAGTAACAAATGATTCACATCTGCTCAGTCAACATGTGGTTGCTTATCCTTAAGATTAAAGGCCCACAAGGCACTCGCAGCAAGTACTAACGGATATAAAGTTATTGAAATTCAACCGACCAAATGTGAGAATGCCACCGTATTGACAAATATAACCTAAAAAGATCTATTTGCTTCTTAAGGTCTCAAAATTTTACTCATTATGGATTTGCATGAAAATTTATTCTAAGTTTTACACGCAAGAACACTTTTAAAAGGGCACACATGCAATGTTGTACATTTCAACAATGTATGATTCCTGAATTACTGCATGCATGAAAATAATCCATGTCTCTTTTTGTGGAAACCCAAAGATGATATTTTATTCTTGAACTCATGCTGTAATAATGGAAATTAATTAGAAACCATGTGTACAATAAAACAGAACTAAATAAACAAAGAACAGTTTCTAGTTTTGTCTTCTCCCAAACATTGCCTGCTAATCTATCTTGCACATTTTAACATTGATTAATTTTTGGTAGGCATAAACTGCTTTTTAGTTTGACTGTCTGACAAAATTATATGAAAAATATACTAAATTCAAGGCAGATGAAAAACTGTTCGGTTTCAAAATGGAGGTTATTTCTATAAAGCTGTTCAGTTTCAAACTGAAGGTTATTTGTATAAAAAAGGACAGACTTCATGTTTAGAAACACAGTATATTGCCACATACTGGGGAGGTTTAGATTGTAAAATGGTAACTTGGTTGCTAGTAGCTACCGATGGTCAGTTGATTCACATGATAGCCAGACATTCCCGTTTTGTGGAAACTGGTTTAGATCATTCAGAGCTCATAACTTAACGTCAACTGAAACTTATAGCAAGCAAGATAACCGAATGCATATAGTCGGCATCTCGGAACAGAGACCGTAGGAATACACTAATGCCCTAAATAATCGACTCCTTAACCACAGCAGAATTATGGGTAACTTTTCAGGATTTAGCTCATCGAGAGCTTTCCGATGAATGGCAACAAGCCATATTTCCGACTAAATCCTGAAAAGTTACCCATAATTCTGCTGTGGTTAAGGAGTCGATTATTTAGGGCATTACTGTATATAATTAGTTTATATACACATCAATAAGGTGATATCTATCAACGGCAGAATTCCAAGTTTTTTCAGCAATTTAATTATGTTGGAATTTGACAATCTCCTTATCCTCTCCATGGCAAGATGACCACACAAAACACAACAGCATGAGACTGAGATTCATTTGTCCCCCCAAAAATAACCCATAAAAATACACAAAATGACCCTTTACTGTTACCTTTAACTCATACCTCGTGGTTGATTATAATACACATGAAATTCTTAGCGAAGCAAGCGGTTAGACAATATTAGTCTTGCACATTTCGCAGTTCAGCGATTGTCGCATAATTATGATTTTCACGAAGCCACCTTGTCATTCAACATTATCGGCATACGTCAAACTTTCACGAGTTATATGATGTGGTGCTTTTGCACCGCACCAAGAGTATTTCTATTTCAACCCAAGTTTCTCCGTTTTACAATGTAAACCTCACCACTACATACAGTAATGTCCTAAATAATCGACCCCAAATCCACAGCATAATTATGGGAAATTTTTCAGGATTTAGTCAGAAATATGGCTTGCTGCCATTCATCGGAAAGTTCTCTGTGAGTGGCAACAAGCCATATTTCCGACTATATCCTGAAAAATTTCCCATAATTATGCTGTGGTTATAGGGTCTTACACTTCGGGCATTACTGTCAGAAATCTTCGGGCATTACTGTCAGAAATCTCTATCTCAGGCTGGTTGATTTAAATTTGAGATATGATAATGACAATGTTGACAGGTCAAGACTCTGTGTGCTGTTCCTGACTGGCTTTCATCTTTTCTTCCTCCTCTCTAACAGAGTCCATAGCTGTCTGCCAATGGTGCAAGTGAACTTCAACTTTGACCTCAAGTGGAGGTGGAGGGGCATCTTCACCATCCTCGTCTGGTAATGAGGGAGTCTTTCCTTTGCCCTTTGCATCTTTTTTGTCATCCTTGCCCCTCTTGTCAGGCTTTTTGTCTGAAAAATCGAAATTCAAGAAGTGAAGAAAATTTTATCATGATGGTGATTATAGTAATTGGAACCGTGACAACCCGACCCACCGACAAACCGACCCGAGCGTATTTTATGTCAGGTTGTCCCGAATTTCAGGGCAGGGTTGTCCCATGATTTGAGTAAATATTTTTATTGTAATATTTTAATTTCATCTATTCTTAAAGGCCCACTTAATTTTCGAACCCCCAGATCACATTATATAAAATATATGCCATATTATATACCATTTGAAAGAGGAAGCTCCAAAACATTGTATTATCAACTTATCCGGTGTAATAATCTGTGGAATGTTGTTTTTGTTGAGTTGCCAACACGTTTTGTCATCAAGATTGAAGTAAAAATCAATATCATTTTCAATGCAGCCGTTTGAGATCAGTTGCATTCTGGGTGTCGCAGGGGGGGGGGGGGGGGGAGTCTTTAAATGATTTCAGCAGTTTTCTATTTCTCTGTTGGCATCTTCTGAGAAACGGATGTTTCAAATAGTGATGAATTATGGTATTTTAATCATATTTTATGGCATAGATTGTTATTAAAACCGTATATCAAGTCACCATAAAAAAATAATTGGTGACTCGAAAATTAAGTGGGCCTTTAAGATTCCTATTATATAACATCAATTAATTACTCGTTTTCTTTGAGTTTCTGATATATATACTTATATTTATTCTTTATTTGGGTTGGGTTGTCAGTGGGTCAGGTTGTCCCAGGTCGGGACCTCAGCAAACTAAATGAAGCTCCACAAGACAACCGTCGCTGTCAATGTGTCTCATGTCATGGAGAAGATAATAGGAAGAGAAGAAAGCAGATAGACCATTTAGAAAGAAAGGCTACTTCTAATCAACTGTCCGCTAAAGTAGTCAACAAGAGGTTGCAAGCCTTGAGATTCAATGAGAACCACGAAACTATGCTCGTAATGATGCTCGCGAACTTTTCAAAGTTGAATGCTGTATGACCAACCTGATTCCGCATTTGATGCTCACAAAAGGCAATGCATTTGGAGCCTGGCATTTATCTGTTTCACGATTTCGAGAAGGCTTCCATTTCCCAACCTGGCGATATTCAACATGTTGAAATACCGGCTAGCTCCAAAGTTAAACCAACTGAGAAATCACAGAAAACATGCACCGTGATTGTGTACCCCTTCTGGGACGGATGGGGTACCCCTCCGAATGCACCTTGTTCTTGAGACAACCATCGTCTGAAGTGCGAATCAAGTGGGCGGATCATATGATCTGGCATCCTACACCCAATGCTAGTGAATATCTCACACGAGGGAAAGCATCTGGCAAGGATCTTCTGTCCGTAGGAAGAGCGTACAACGTTATTAATGTGAATCGTGAAGATAGGAAATCAGTTGCTTTCTGAAGATGAGCCTATGTCTAGGATGGATTCATATAGCGACCCATTGTATCAGTACCGCTCTTCGTGATATGACTGACCCATCATCCAAAGATTATTCCTGAAGACTATCGACACAGGCGATACTCTATTCCGGCCATGACCACAACCTCTCAGGCGCCGGATGGCACATTGAAAGAAGCAACCACATATAAAGCAGGAAGTCTTTTGAATACCTAGTCCGTTCCCATGTCGCCAGGTTTGCAGTCCGATGGCCTAACCACTCGGCTACAGCGACACTTGTCTGCAACAGAGAACCCTAAACAACTATCTGAGCTCCCTCGTGAACACAATTCTCTTCTTCATTTCTCTTTTGTATGGGTGACCCCAAAGGAATGTCCAAAGCCTTTTCACCTCGGGGATAGAACTACAGCTCGTCCCGATCCCGATCTCCATCCGTCCGAACTAGCGATGGGTTGTTAGGTGGGGCAGGATCCGAAGCATGCCTCCTACTTGAATTTCGGCCCCAAACCAAGCCCAGCAGGGACCGAAGGCATATAGGATTATAATAGGGACAGGGTGTTCTCACCCCCAGCGGTGCTGACCCTGAGATGGTGACTTGTAGCGATGGACGGCGTGGTTCAAATGTTAGGTGAGAAGCACACGGCCGTACCTGGGCACGCCAACCCGCCAACGGCCGACCCGAGGGAGCAGATTGACGTCCCGTACGATAGTCCACGGATACCCACTACTTTTCTTCTTTTTTCTTTTCTTGTTTGTGTGGTTCTTCTTGGAGGGGCAGCTTGGCTGCGGTGCCCTCACGTTCCGTGTTTGAGGTAACTATCGCCCCGAGTTGCTAAGCCAAGGAGGGGATCACTATTCTCTAGTGGCCAGTTCTCTGAGGCAGCGGTACCCTCGAAACGAGGAGAACAGCAGCTCTAGGGGAGCTACAGGGAAAGATCTTCTGGATCTGGTTCTTCTTACATCGTATCTGTATATATAACAGTGCAGGAACCATCTGGTTGTAGACGCACGGGTGCAGGTGCTACCACGGCCGAGCAACGTTATAACCCTGTGGCGATTCCAGTAACTCTCTTTAACGCGCACACCCCGAGGCGTGTACACGGGTCAGCTATTAATGTCAGTGCCCGATCGGGCATCGTACTGCACCCCCGACAACCTACCTGGACAAGTGTTGTAATGGGGGGAAGCCGGCATTTTGCATTCGGATCTTTATTCAGAGATCTTGAATGAGACCTTTCAGCCTGACAAGCTTGGTATCTGACCGAGTTCTGACAATTGCTAACAATAAAAAACTACACCTGTTATTTTTATGTTGATAAGCACCTTGGCTGTGACAACGAACGGCAGTAAGCTAATCGATTGTTTTGCACGAAATCAATATTGTAACACAATTTTGTTACCGTAAGTTGAAACAACAATGAAAAAATAATTGACAAGTGTCAATTTTCACTCGTAGTATAACTAAACCTTGTAGCGACGAAGCCGTCAGAAGCCGAAAGTAAGTCACCTAATTTCATGATACCGTTATCGCACAGGCCAGAGCACGTGACGCCTCGATTGGACCACGGAATACATTTCACATGTATGCAATAGATACTTGCAATAAAGATGAGCGTCGTTAATCATATCCAAATGTGCATATATCATTCTGTCGTTCGTCGACGAATATAATTATTATGCCATTTTGAATTTATTAAAATTTGGAAAACAAAATAACTTTAAAAACGAAAAGAGTTTCCACACCAATCCGGGATATATTGCATATCCTGACCATCCGTTTCACAAGATTTTAATACTGCTTCCGTCAGTTGTACACCTGACTACGACTGCTTTCTCTTATAAATAAAATTGTAGCTACAATTTTACCAAGCCGTCAGACGGCCGAAAGTAAGTCACCGAATTTCGTGATACTGTTACTATGCAACCGCCACACTGGTAATTTGCTTCGACCATAGAAAATCTCTCATGCGTGCAATCGATTCTTGCTATAAAGATTCTGAGCGTCCTTAGTCATATCCAAATGTGCATCTATTATTCGTCTGTTCCGTGACAAATAATATAAAGAATATAAAAGATGCCTTCGACAAGTTTCGTTTCATGTGGACTTGTCTGTTTAAAAACATGGATTGGACGACAAAATTACGTATAGCAACGCGTAGTAAAGTGCACACAACAAATAATAATCAACGGAGATAATGTTTTTTGTATAACACAAAAAAAAACAAATATCAAGACTTATCTTCGTGTCCTTCCGTTAACAAGGGAAAAAGTGGAAAAGCGATCTGGCAACAGAGCTTATATGGACATTTGGAGATGACGTCATCAGAGGTTACAGGTCAGGAAACAGGATAAAATGTACCATAGAATTTTCGTACCGGGTTTGTTAACCCTTCCTTGTTAATATTTTGTGAATATACCATATAGTTCAGTGGGCAAGATGACTTTGACGGAGATACCCTGTGCCAATGCATTCTCTTCTATATATGAGTCTCCCATAGGGAGCCACACATATACAAGAGAACACATTGGCCTGACAATATATACTTTGACCTTATAAGTCAGTGCATTGTCTTATATATGTGAGGCTCCCTATGGGAGACTCGCATAAATAAGAGAATGCACTGGCACAGGGTCTTTAATGCTGCTCAAGCGCAGCTCCCATCATGAAAGGTTTAAGCAAATTTTACAAGGAGGATCCAAAATTGGCCTATATCAACTTTGGAGATACCCATCCACAGAAATGTATAACCAATGAAGTCGCTTAAACAGAATAAACACCCAAAATGTTATGACCTAAACATATTTACCTTTCTCTTTCCCCTTATCTTTCCTCGGTGAAGCTGGTTTCTTTTTGTCATCTTTTCCCTTCTTTCCATCCTACAGATATAATGAACAATATGTGTGCGAGGATGTACATACCACATGACTTCAGTGCAGATAATCAGTGGATTATTTCTCACAAATAAAAATGCATTACAATTTCCGTAGCACAGAAATTATTACACTCCTATGCGCAATTTCCATTGAAAACGCCGTTAATTAAAAATGGTAATGTCACTAGTGAATTATGTCATTTCTCGTGACGTCATTGATGTTACCTCGCTTACTGATCTAGACTGAATTTTCGATGGTTGATCTTTCTCCACATCGGAACTTCATGTATTAATTCTTGTATTTTAATCATATTTGGTGAACAAAATTGATGCAGGAGTGTAATAAACAGAGTAATCAATTGGTTCCGAGAATTGTGTTAAATAATTCACTCGAGGCGAGAGACATTAACTTGTTTCTTGCCGACATCTCTCGCCTCTCGTGAATTATTTAACATAATTCTCAGAACCAATTAATTACTCTCTATGCTATGTGCTTATTTCACTAAACTGATGTTGAAAGTGAACTTGGAACACTCCTCTGATAGTGATGCCAAAATTAGTTATTTTCATAAATTTTATATCCACATAGGATTGATTGCGTTTAATGTCGCTTTCAGCAACTAAGGCCATATCATGACATCCGCACACTTACGGCTAAACTAACAGAGATTTCAATGGCTGATAAACTCATCGAAAATGTGCGGTAAACTACCGGCCATTGGCGAGTAACTGGCAACTCCACCAGGTAACGATTTCAAGTTACAATCCACGATGGAAACATGTGGATTTGAACCCTTATCGCCAGCGCTGGAGGGCGAGACGGCCTGGAGCAAGCCTGAATATAAGCGGCCGGACACGGACATTGTCCGATACAAATTACCAAATGTCCGATGGTTTTCAGTTTGCGTCTGCCGTTATGTCCGGCGGCATTTTATGTGTGAATTTTACTTCAAACTTGTCTTATAGGTTATATGTCAGAAATATACAAATTCAATGTTTTAATTTCCTATTAAAATAAACACAAAACTATCTAAATTTGTCAAACTATACCTGACTATACCGGAAGTTTTAAAAATGCTCGTCAGATTTCCCCAACAGTTATATATAGAACATATTTCTCAGAATACAAAATACGGAAATCACAGGGTTTTTGTTAAATTTCAGAAAGCTCCAGTCACGAAAGCCTAGAAAGGGTTAATAAACAATGAATATTATATTAAGTATAATTTAATTTACTGTTTTACTTAACTCTAGCAAAGAGAATATAGTGACTTGATTGATCAATGATATACACTAATTCAGCTTCAATTTTTGTTGAATGTTCTTAACAAATTTAAAAGCAAAACGTTTTCGACAAAATGTCAGATGCATTTCTAAAAATGTCAGACAGACCTGTGTTAGTGCCTGACATTTGTCAGGTGGTGAGCAAAAAATTAAATTCAGGCTTGGCCTGGAGTTGTACCCCTTTACGGCTGAGCCACCGAGGCCCCTTATCCACATAGCAAGAAAACATTGTCATTGCTATAAATGAATTACATGCAGTGACTATTTTGGACGGAATCATTACCATCTGGTTGGTAATGATAGTTCAAATAATGTACGTGTTCTCAGAAATGGTACCATCAATCTGGTTGGAATTTTCTAAAATCTTAGTTGATTAACCCTTTGAGTGCCAGGTCCGATTTTTGTATCAACCCATATACTCTGTGCCAATGCATTCTCTTATATATGCGAGTCGACCATAGGTCGCCTCGCATATATAAGAGAATGCATTGGCCTAACAATTTTTCATCATTTGTTATATTTTTTACAATTTAAAAAAAAAATTCTTATATTCTCCAACTCTTTCAGTATTTTGTAGGTTTAGTGCCAGGGAATATTACATTTTTCATGGGCATCAAAATTATTATTATGAATACTTGGTGATAGTTTTGGGTTATAAGATGCACCTAAGGTTTTATCCAGTTTGTTTTTAAATTCGCTATAGCATGCTTAAGCATACTAAAAAAAATTCAACCCAAAAAAAAAGTTAAAAAAACAAATAAAATTTAGGGCCGATTTTACAGACCATAAATTAGGGCCGATGAGATCGGCCCCTGGCACTAAAAGGGTTAATACATTCTTCCAGTGGAAATAGAGTTTGAATACTAACTTATCGGTTTTATTTACAAAAATAATTCCATAGTATGTATTCAATAGTCAAGACTCTACACTCATCAGAAAAATGTAAACAGATCAGACCCTTTTGCAAATACTTGAATCTGAACTACGTAAAAATATAAATATTTAGTTCTTTGTTTATCGTAAATTAATTACTGATAAACAAAGAGCATTCCATCAATGGGATTTACTATATTTATAATTTATATAAAAAATAAAGTGTTCTGACAATTTTGATACAAAATTATGAAAATAACCTGTGTTGAGTAATGTTTATACTGAGTGAACTTGAACACACACAAAAAAAGTGTTTCAATACACTTTAATCCCTGATTTTAAATAAAAATTGCGGATTTATTTCATTGAATAAAACCAATCAGTTATTATCCATACAGTAATGCCCTAAATAATCCGATGAATGGCAACAAGCCATGTGATGAATGCAACATTGGCCAAAACGGTTTATACTGAACAAGATTATTTGCTTACAAAATTTGGACACCCCAGCAGAGCACTTAATTACCATCAAAGTCTGAATTCACCCAGATTTATACATGAAAGTGTCAGAAACAGCTCAAATGACATAAACAGCTGGATGTGGATTTATTAACACAGACATGAATAAAGCATTACCTTCCTTGGGTGATCAGTATCCACAGTTTTTATTGTTGTAGCCAGCTCTATATCACCCTTTGTGAATATTGATTGAAAATTAAAATCTCCTTCAAGAAACTCATCGAGTGGTATCTTAAATGTTGCCAGGGTCGTAAATGTTGGTGGCATTCTTTTTAAATCCAGTTCTGGTTCTTTCTTCTTTTTCTTCTTGTCATCCTTCGCAGGCTGAAAGAATAAAATATAAATAACCTATGAACATGATTCTACATTTGGTCTACAAGCTAGAGTAATGCCCAAATAATCTACTCCTTAACAACAGAAGAATTATGGGTAACTTTTCAGGATTTAGTCGGAAATATGGCTTGTTGCCATTCATCAGAAAGCTCTATTTAGGGTATTACTGTAGTCTGATTCTCATAGTTTTAATTATACTTAAGCCAAGTCCGGCCTGAAGGTGTGTCAAACACTATACTATTAAAACTGGAGCACTTTATTTTTATTTTAAGTCAGCGTAATGCACTTTTGATATTTTTTCATTTAGAATGAATTCATAAATCTTTCAAAAGAGAGAGATGCCAATCATGCCATGGCGACTAGAATGTTCACACAACTATCAGCAAAATGAAAAACAGATTACTCAATAATGAACCTTCAAAAATATGATAACGCTATATCGAAGCTATATGCTTGCTCTCTCTGAATATATCAACATTATTTTTTGCTATATCGTGCAATGTTGTTGCTGTTGAATGCAATGTTAGACTGCCATGGATGGGGTGTGAGGGGAGGGGGGGGGGGTGCATGAGGAACATAAAATGACCCAAAACATTTCACAAATGGTCCCAAAAAGATGGTACAAGGACACATCATATTTCTCTTGCTATTAATAGTCCTGGCAAATATCCTGGACATGGACAACAATGTGATGATGATAATTTTTTTATTTATTAATCTATTTAAGACCTATTCCCAGTTATATTTTGAATGATGGGCATAAGTATTAATAATGTGACATCACACCTGTGAACCTTGACAGATAATTTAAACAACATTGACCAAGTTGTTTTTGAGAAGTCATTTGAAGAAAATAACTGATATTACGATGTTCATGAACACTATCTCAGCTATGCCAATACTTGTCTGATGCTTTATGTATTGTGAAAACAAAATCTATAATCATATAGTAATTTTCCTACCAAAAACATGGATCACAACATATTTCTATTTATCAAGAAAATATTACCTTAGCATCTTTTTTGTCATCTTTCTTCTTCCCTCCTTTCTCATCCTTGCTTTTCTTCGGAGCAGATGAACTAGCAATTGATTCAGTTTCATCAGCTGGATAACACAGCACCTACAGATGCAGAAGATAACAAGGAATTAAAGGAGTAACTTATTAAAATAACAACTACATGTATGATGCATTAACCCTTTCTATACTAAATACTTATTGATGAGTACAATAATGCCCTAAATAATCGAATCCTTAACAGCAGCAGAATTATGGGTAATTTTTCAGGATTTAGTTGGAAATATGGCTTGTTGCCATGCACCGGAAAGCTCTCACTGAGAGCTTTCCAATGAATGGCAACAAGCCATATTTCCGATTAAATCTTGCTGTGGTTAAGGAGTCGATGAATTTAGGGCATTAATGCATAGTTCCCACACAAACATTTCCCTCCAATAAAATAGGACTCCTTCTGCACTTTTATTGTCTGCCATCTGCTTTATATTCCCGAACACCCCTCCAGATGAATAATAGACCATTACAATCTATACTTTATAACTGAGTGGGATAATCTATTCAGTATAGAAAAGGTTACAGTATTAAGGTGGTAATTAGGTTATTTTTGTTCCACTCTCACAGAAATATTAGTTGAGCACAGCAGGAAATTAATAAACACTTGATGCCACTGATTTACATGTATAGTAAACTGGATATCCATTCTTACTATACAGTAATGCCCGATGTATATGACCCTCTAACCACAGCAGAATTATGGGAATTTTTTCAGGATTTAGTCGGAAATATGGCTTGTTGCCATTCATCGGAAAGCTCTCACCGAGTGTCATTTTGAACGAAGTGTCAAAAATTGCTTTAAAGGCATGGATGGCCTTCGTAATAGGTTATAATTTAGAAATTACATTTACAACATTATGAAAATGTCCTCAAGAATATACTAATTGCATAGTATTATGATAGCACAAATGTGATATTATCCACAAAACACACTTTTTGTGAGCTGAGTGTTTGTTTATATACAAAACACTCAACACGGTGGCAGTTTTTTAGGAGAGTGATTCACGGTGACCCAATCAACAGTGAAATCTTGAGTGGCCAGGATTAGTGAGTGCTATACTGGTGTGTTGTAAACCACTTGATGGCAGTTTTAAGTACAGTTCCATTGGTAGGTCTCCCCGGTGTTGAGGGTTTTGCTTATCGCATACTCTTTACATAATCTACTGTAACATAATTTGGCTTTTGCTTACATAACACAGCATACAAACTTAACAATAACATACTATTTACACAATATTTATCATTGGTATAAGAACAAGGTATGGCAAAGTTCTTTTTTGGTTTGCGTTAAATGAAGATATTTGTCAATGATCAGGACTGAGCAGAAAAAGATTGAGGCATATTTTTACAGCCATAGTTTGAACTCTCCACACAATGCCTAAAAGAAGCTTTGATGTGTTAATATAGGCGCCGTTTTAATATTACTGCGGTTGAATATATTCTTTTATGTATCATGATACTCGCACGACATGCATTGTTTTAAAGCTTAAAATGGTTAACTGGAATGTACGTCAGTGTGCATTTGCATGAGAGCATGAATGCTGGAGTCACTGTGCACACTGATTAACACTCAACTTGTAAATGGTGGGAAATTAGCACGGTCTGGGGAGTCAGTGATTAATTGATTTCAGAAATGGTCAGATGATTATCCATTGTTAGATATTATTATGAAATGTGAATCAAACAGGAGGTTGCACCACGGGTGATGAGATACCACCATGGTGAAAATTGAAATATGGGCAGGTCGGACACCAAATTGTGAAAAACAATGTGATGAAAGATCAAATTACTTGACAATTCTAACAAACGACGAACAGAAATCCAACATTTTCAGATAAAGTAAGAGGGATAATCTTGAATGGAAAATGTGAACAACATCAATGAACCCTCTTTTGAAAGCCTTCATGATGCCAAACCTGCATACCAAATTTCATCGAGATCCGATAATCCATGGCTGAGATATATGAGAGGACGCACAGAAATCCCATATTTTCCGATAAACATAGTTGAGATATATGAATGGACGGATAGATGGACGGACAGATGGATGCATGTTATCTTTTGGGATGGGGGTATAATTATAATATGGTTGTATATTATCTGTGCTGAACCAAATGAGTAGTTCTCAGCAAATGCTCAGTTAATAAGTTTAACAAACAACCAAGGTCGTTTGTTGAACTTTTTATCTGAACAATTCCCTCCAGTAAATAGGCTCCTTCTGGACTTTTACGATCTGCCGTCTGCTTATTTTTCATGAAAACCCCTCCAGGTGAATAATAGACACAAACACTTTTGCAACTGAGTGGGAAAATCCATTTACTATAGAAAGTGTTAAAGTACACTTTATTGACCTATAACCGTGTTGTATTGTGGTGGACTTATTTAGCGAATTTACAGTAATGCCCTAAATAATCGACTCCATATCCACAGCAGAATTATGTGTAATTTTTCAGGATTTAGTCGGAAATAAGGCTTGTTGCCATATTTCCAACTAAATCCTGAAAATGACCACAGCAGAATTATGGGTAATTTTTCAGGATTTAGTCGTAAATATGGCTTGTTGCCAATCATCAGAAAGCTCTCAGTGAGAGCTTTCCAATGAATGGCAACAAGCCATATTTCTGACTAAATCCTGAAAAATTACCCATAATTCTGCTGTGGTTAAGGAGTCGATTATTTAGGGCAATACTGTAGGTCCAATGGTATAACAGAAGTATCCTACTGTTAGATGATGTACCAACATACCACTTGTTCTATCACCAAGAATTCCATTCCCTGCTTGAAGAAGTTCCTGAGAGATAGAAGGTCATCTCTGACCAGTGACTGAGACCAGTCGAGTTCCATTTCTTCCTTCCATGGCAGCTTCTGTGAGTCTACTGGACTCAGTCGTAGCTGGGGATTCTCTATATCTTCAGTGACTCCGCCAGTACCAGGTCTACCACTGGGTGCTGATAAAGGATGATCTGTAAAAAAAATATTTGTGCACATGGCAGGGACAAATCTGGGACCGAAAATCTCAAACAATCAATTCCAACAATAATTGCAGTGCTGACTGTTATCTGAATTAATCTAATTTCATTTGTTGAACTCATCTCAACCAGTCTACACAAATTGAAAAAATATTACACTTGAAGCTGACATTACTATATCGTGCAGAATATTTTTTTAAGCCATTATGGCACAATCAAATTTATAATCATTAATTGCTTTAAAAATATTAACAGCATGAGGGACTATAAGATGTAGTCATTCCGAGATGACGGTTCATAATCCATAAAGCCCCATAAAGTCATGTTATTACTTGCGCCGATAATGAACAGAGTCACTCATTATTTGATGACTTTACACAATTTGGAATGCCCTGTATAAACTTGGTTAAAACTTAATAGACTAGAGAATGCCAAATACAGTGATAATTAAGAACGTTGTATGTTAGTCCTTTCCTGATATGGTAAAAATAAAGAGGATTTGTATCACTTTTGTGTGGAATGTTTAAAACATAGTTTTTTATGGTTTTGGTTAAGACTTTTAACCATTTACCCAAACAAACAGGCCATTTCACGCCTTTACTGCATCCAATGAACCGACTGATACAAACTGTAAAAAAGTTAGATTATTACTTTTTGTTTTGAGCCACATGGGAGCATTTTGACGAATCAAAAACAAATAATTTCAGTACGTGTGGGAAGCTGAGATTATTAGGTAGGTATCACGCAAGTTATTTAAAACTTTTTGTTGATTGTATGAAGATTTTCGCGTGTAAACCTTTCAAGATAGTTTTCAACAACAAAAATATTGGTGAAGGCACATTCGTACATGCTTGTCAACTGTTGTTGGAGATACTTTCTTCTTGACTGCATTCTACAAGGCCGCAAGGGCAAACTATATGAAATCCGACAACTTGAAATGTCGATTTTTTATTTCCAAAAACTGCATTATTAATATATTTTCCCATTTACATGTCATTGTTAACATCCATCACAAATTTCATGATGATCTAACAAAAGATACGACCTGTAGCCTGTGTCAAAGGATTTAGTCATGTAAAGAGTAAAATACAAGATGGCTGCTGGCGGCCATGTTTTTTGGCCGAATGACCTCAAAATGATTCCTTTCCCATCTACATGTCATTTTTAACATCCATGACAAATCTCATGATGATCAGACCGACGATACAACTTGTAGCCGGTGCCAAAGGATTTAGTCATGCAAAGAGTAAAATCCAAGATGGCTGCTGGTGAAGTTTTTTGGCTTAACGACCCCAAAATTACTCGTTCCCATCTACATGTCAATATTACATGTAACATCCATGACATATTTCATGATGATCAGACGAACAGTACGACCTGTAGCCCATGCTAATAGATTGAATTTTGAAATCCAAGATGGCCACTGGTGGCCATGATTTTTTGCCAAATGACCCCAAAATGACTCGTTCCCATCTACATGTCAATATTAACATCCATGACAAATATCATGATGATCAGACCAAAGGATTTAGTCTAACAAAGTAAAATCCAAGATGGCTGCTGGTCGCCATGTTTTTTGGCCGAACGACCCCAAAATTACTCGTTCCCATCTACATGTCAATATTAACATCCATGACAAATTTAATGATGATCCGAAAAAAGATACGACCTGTAGCCCATGCTAATGGATTGAATTTTGAAATCCAAGATGGCCACTGGCGGCCATGTTTTTTGGGCCGAATGACCCCATAATGACTCGTTCCCATCTACATGTCAATATTAACATCCATGACAAATTTCATGAAGATCCGACCAAAGCTACGACCTGTTGCCCGCGCGAATGGATTTAGTCATGCAAAGAGTAAAATCCAAGATGGCTGCTGGCGGCCATGTTTTTTTGGCAGAACGACCCCAATAGTCGGGGAGCCAATAAGGTCCACCTGCACCCCCCCGATGATTACAAATAACCTTATTTTTATTGTTCCCTATGGTATCCAGATAAAGAATCCGGAATTCACCGAAAAATAAAGGTGGCCCTACTAGGTGCTAGAGCCATTTGAATCCAAGATGGCCGCCATTTCCTCTAATTCCGACCAGCTGTATTTAATCGTTGTAATAGATCGGTTGTTAGCAAAAGACACAGACAAAATATATGCCATTTGTTGGTATGATGTCCTTCTTCAAAATGACGGCAAAAAATTTCGAAAAAAATTCAAAATGGCCGCCGAAAAATGACGTCATCTGCACGAAAATAGGAAATTTAATTAATATTTCACCATATCTTCCATTTTTCTTCACATTAATCATTAGTAAATGGCACTGGTTTTGAGACAGTCATCAAGCGTGATATTATAGCGTCATTTTAAGACATTTGCCATTGACGAGGGTTCTGTAATAGATACAGAAAGAGGATTTGAAAAAGAGGGGTAAAATTTTCGATTTTTTGCAAGACGATTTTGATAGTCATTTTATCGACAAACCACACAGGCTGTTTATAGAATGTCAACAATTATGTGCTTTATTTTATTGGACGGATGTTTTACTTCAATGGGAATGAAATTGGTGTAGAAAATTTCCAAAATGGCCGCCGAAAATATGAAAAATGGTAAATATTGCCCCAGGGTGTCCTGCAATGGCTTACAAGTTGTGGTTAATATATAAAATTGGCTAATCTGTATTATATACATTGCATACTAACATGTCTGATGCACCATGGATCATTGTTTCTATTGTCACCACTGACATCACCAGAAATATTGGATTTTTCTCTCACAAACTTGACATAAATTTCGGCAAAAATTCACTTTTCAGGGTTGGACAATTGTTTTAAGTAAAATGCAACTATCATTGGTATCAAAGGTATTTATTATTTTGGTCTATCTTAAATGTGTCACACTACGGTGTTTATAGACCAAATTGCTCAAGATGGCTTCCAAAATGGCAACCAAATTTGTAAAATGTTAATTATTTACATATATCCGAACATTATTCTCTGCGTTATCCGACAAGGTAGTAAATTGTGACTCACTTGGTTATTGTACGTGTTAGTCAATTAACTGACAACTACGTTCTATTATGTTTGTCCCAGTTCCGTATGGGGCATGACAAATTCATTTTAAAGTTGCAGTATGGAATTTTGCGGAGAACCTCTTTTGTGTTTCTTGCCATATTATTGAAAGGAAATGGGCAGAACTTTGAAACGGAACTGAGATGAACCATAATATGTGGCTATTCTGGTCCATTATGATAAAACATATCAACTGGATACACGGTGGATGCCAAGATGGTAGCCAGGGAGTTACTATATGATCATAGATGAGGTGAATAGGTATACAGGGAGTTATTGTATGGTCAACGGTGAGATGAGTACATGTATGTATACAATTAGTGACTGTATGATCATAACTGTAATGAATAGCTATACAGGGAGTGACTAAATGGTCATGTGTCAGGTGTATGAGTATACCCGGTGTTCCTGCTTGGTGACGTGTAGGTCATGTGTAGGTTATACGGGTATACACATGTGTTGCTATATGGTCATGGGCGAGGGGTATGTGTATATAGCGAGCGGCTATATGGCCATGGATGATGTGCATATGCATACATGGAGTGAATATACTGACATGGCTGGGGAATATTAGTATATCTTGAGTGGCTATTCTGCTATGGTGTGACAAATAGGGATACGGGGAGTGACATGGCCAAGGGTGAGGTGAATATATATACAATGATTGACCATGATCATGTACGAATGTTTTGAATAGGTACACACGGTGTGACTATATGGCCATAGGTCAGATGAAAGAGTATACCAGGTGCCATGGGTGAGGGTATGTGTATGAAGCGAGTGGCTATATGACCATTGGTGAGGTGGATATGTATACCCGGGGTGACTCTATGGTCATTGTTGTGGTGTTGATGTATATATTGAATGTCTATTTGACCATGTGTGTGTGGAGAATAGGTATACATGGGATGACCGTATGGCCAATAGTGAGGTGAATGGGTATACAAGGAGTGACTCTATGGTTATGGGTCATGTTTAGGATTATACCCGGTGTGACTGCATTGTGACTCATGGCTGTATGGCCATCCATGGTCATGGGTCAGGTGTACGTTTATACAGTTGGTCACTATATTGTTATGTCTGTAGTGTTTATGTATATATGGAATGACTGTGTGGTAATGGGTGGCTATCGCTTTTCACGTTTAAAGTTCCCCCATGTACACAAACACTATCATGGTGGAGAACTCTTTGATATGACCTCTCTATTGATTAACATATCCTTGAGTTATTGTGGAAAGCGATAGCCACCCAAATTACACATGTACAACCCACCCATGACCTCATATGTACATAAACACCACACAAATGACAATATAGTCACCCACTCTATACACGTACACCTGACCATACAGCCATATTTGGTTATACTGGTACATGCCACAAATGACGATACAGCCATGAGTCACCATGCATGAACACCAGGTATACTCCTACACCTGACCATATAGTCACTATGTGTATACATATTCACCACATTCACGATCATAAAGTCACTCATTGTATACCTATTCACCTCACCGTGGACCATACAGCCACTACATGTATATCTATTCGCCATACCCATGACCATAGAGTCAATCCAGATATACATATACACCTCACCAATGGTGAGCCCTTCCAAATATACCAATACCCGCAAACACGACCACTCATAAGTTTCATACTTGCATTTACACCTCGCACATGACAATTCAGCAACTCACTGTATACTTATACACGCCATCCATGATCATTCATCTACACCCTATACACCACCGATGATAATACATCCACAACATATATCAATATACGACCCACCCGTTACCAAAAGGGCACTCCCTATATAGCCACAGGTATGCATATAACTTCAATCTTGACCGTACAGGCATACCAGGTGCACCTATACACATTACCCATAACCATAAAATCACTCCATATTTATCTACGCACTCCATCCATGATCATACAGACAGCACAAATATACATATACACCCACATGTCACAATACAGCCACACACGGTACACATATACATCCCACCACGACATTACAGTCACTCCATATATACATAAACAACTCACAGATGACCATGTAGCTACTCTCGTTATATCTATACACCACAGCAATGCCCATACAGTCACATCGGCCACACACAACAATACACCGTACAGTCACTACATGTATACCGATTCACCTCACACATGCCCATACAGCCACTCCTTATATTCCTATGCATCTCACCATGGACACCCCACTCATAACCATATAGTCACTCCTTGTATATATATTCACACCATTCATGCCCATACAGTAACCCCCTGTATATATATTCACCTCACCCTTGGCCATGTCACTCCCCGTATCCCTATTGTCACACCATAGCAGAATAGCCACTCAAGATATACTAATACTCCCCAGCCATGTCAGTATATTCACTCCATGTATGCATATGCACATCATCCATGCCCATATAGCCGCTCGCTATATACACATACCCCTCGCCCATGACCATATAGCAACACATGTGTATACCTGTATAACCTACACGTCACCAAGCAGGAACACCGGGTATACTCATACACCTGACACGTGACCATTTAGTCACTCCCTGTATAGCTATTCATTACATTTATGATCATACAGTCACTAATTGTATACATACATGTACTCATCTCGCCGTTGACCATACAATAACTCCCTGTATACCTATTCACCTCATCTATGATCATATAGTAACTCCCTGGCTACCATCTTGGCATCCACCGTGTATCCAGTTGATATGTTTTATCATAATGGACCAGAATAGCCACATATTATGGTTCATCTCAGTTCCGTTTCAAAGTTCTGCCCATTTCCTTTCAATAATATGGCAAGAAACACAAAAGAGGTTCTCCGCAAAATTCCATACTGCAACTTTAAAATGAATTTGTCATGCCCATACGGAACTGGGACAAATATAATAGAACGTAGTTGTCAGTTAATTGACTAACACGTACAATAACCAAGTGAGTCACAATTTACTACCTTGTCGGATAACGCAGAGAATAATGTTCGGGATATATGTAAATAATTAACATTTTACAAATTTGGTTGCCATTTTGGAAGCCATCTTGAGAAATTTGGTCTATAAACACCGTAGTGTGACACATTTAAGATAGACCAAAACAATAAATACCTTTGATACCAATGATAGTTGCATTTTACTTAAAACAATTGTCCAACCCTGAAAAGTGAATTTTTGCCGAAATTTATGTCAAGTTTGTGAGAGAAATATCCAATATTTCTGGTGATGTCAGTGGTGACAATAGAAACAATGATCCATGGTGCATCAGACATATTAGTATGCAATGTATATAATACAGATTAGCCATTTGTATATATTAACCACAACTTGTAAGCCATTGCAGGACACCCTGGGGCAATATTTACCATTTTTCATATTTTCGGCGGCCATTTTGGAAATTTTCTACACCAATTTCATTCCCATTGAAGTAAAACATCCGTCCAATAAAATAAAGCACACGGTTGTTGACATTCTATTAACAGCCTGTGTGGTTTGTCGATAAAATGACTATCAAAATCGTCTTGCAAAAAATCGAAAATTTTACCCCTCTTTTTCAAATCCTCTTTCTGTATCTATTACGGAACCCTCGTCAATGGCAAATGTCTTAAAATGACGCTATAATATCACGCTTGATGACTGTCTCAAAAACATTGCCATTTACTAATGATTAATGTGAGGAAAAATGGAAGATATGGTGAAATATTAATTAAATTTCCTATTTTCGTGCAGATGACGTCATTTTTCGGCGGCCATTTTGAATTTTTTTCGAAGAAGGACATCACACCAAAAAATATCATATATTTTGTCTGTGTCTTTTGCTAACAACCGATCTATTACAACGATTAAATACAGCTGGTCGGAATTAGAGGAAATGGCGGCCATCTTGGATTCAAATGGCTCTAGCACCTAGTAGGGCCACCTTTATTTTTCGGTGAATTCCGGATTCTTTATCTGGATACCATAGGGAACAATAAAAATAAGGTTATTTGTAATCATCGGGGGGGTGCAGGTGGACCTTATTGGCTCCCCGACTACAAGATGACTCGTTCCCATCTACATGCCAATATTAACATCCAAGACAAATTTTATGATGATCAGACAAAATATACGACCTGTAGCCCGTGCTAATGGATTGAATTTTGAAATGAAAGAAGGCCACTGGCGGCCGGCCATGTTTTTTGGCCGAATGACCCCAAAAGGACTCGTTCCCATCTACATGTCAATGTCAACAGCCATGACAAGTTTCATGAAGATCTGATCAAAGGTAGGACCTGTAGCCCGCGCCAAAGAATTTAGTCATGCAAAGAGTAAAATCCAAGATGGCTGCTGGCGGCCATGTTTTTTGGCCGAACGACCCAAAAATGACTCGTTTCCATCTACATGTCAATATTAACATTCATGACAAATTTCATAATGATCAGACAAACAGTACGACCTGTAGCCCGCGCCAATGGATTTAATTTTGAAATCCAAGATGGCCGCCAGCAGCCATGTTGTTTGGCCGAATGACCCCAAAATGACTCGTTCCCATCTACATGTCAATGTCAACATTCATGACAAATTTCATAAAGATCAGACCAAAGGTACGACCTGTACCACACTCCAAAGGAAATTGTTGACGGACACACAGACACACGGACGCCAAGCCATGGCAATAGCTCAAACTTACAAGGAAGTTGAGCTAATAATGTTTGCGTAACTGGATGTTTTTCCTGTTGAGTTTTCATAATGACACTTTCACTTTCAATCACATGACGATAACAAAAGTACATGTACTTATAATCTAAATTTTTATAACAACTAAAAATAAGAAATGTCACTCGGAAGTGACAATGCCCCTGAAATGGAGCAACTCCTCAGCGAATTTATACCCTGACCTTCAATAATTTGTAATGTTGTATTCAATGAAGTCTATTTGAATATCATACCCCTCTACTTTCATGAAAAAATTATCACATTTAGTATCGAGAGAACGATCTTAACCTGTGACCTTGTCCTTCAATGATTGGAAAAAATATTTGTAAGTGACGTTAGGAACAACTGTGCCAAGTTTCAACAGAATCCAATAAAGCATCGCGACGCTAAGGAGCGGACACGAAGAGTGCAAGAAAAAATGACTGGTGCACTTTGAACTCTAAGGTTTGAAAGCTCCCTGTGACCTTGACCTTTGACAAACCACAATGCACACATATTGTGACACACCGTCACCCTTACAGGTTAACCATCACGCCTTGTTTCGTTGAAATCACAGAAATTATGGAGCATTAATCGAGAGAAAGACCTTGATCTGTGACCTTGACATTCAACAATTATGAAAAGATTTGTGCGTGACGAATCATCTCCTCATTAGAAACAACTATGGCAAGTTTCAACATAATCCATAAAGGAAAGCGATGCTATGGAGCGAACACCAGAAATGTTACAGACAGATGGATGGCTAGACAGATGGATGGACAGAAAAGACAAATACTATATGGAATGTGTTAGAAGCCAGGTGTGCCATTTTCAATCGCATAATTATCACCAAATTTTCAAGTGATATTTATCATTTTACTCAACAAGATTTGTACATTCAGAAATGTCCATATTCAAGTTATACATACAACAAGAAATTTCAATTAAAATTCTAATAGTGTATTCAACGCTTAATTTGGACAGTACGTTGACTGAGTTTTGAAATTACCGATATGGAACAAGGTTAAGGTTGCCAGCGAAACATAGACAAAACACACTTGTTGTTATCAATCATTATATAGTTACCTGTTTGGTTTATAAAACACAATTTTTTTTGGCACATTCATATGGAAAGTAGAAGTAATGAGCCACATTTCGATGTAAAACATTAAAAGTAATTGTCACATAAAACGATATAAATATTTTATTATACTAGCCATTATCAATGTCTTGTCCTCTATAACCCAATAAACGACTCATTGTTTGCACGTGCATGTTGTCAGGTTACAACATTTTATTGATTAAACATGACATTTGGTGATATCATAGCCAAACAATACTTTGAAAGCCGTCGCAAAACAAAAATTTACCTGACTTACCTCATATAAACTGATTATAAAAGGTCGGTAGACCTCATGTCCGCCTCTAAGAGTCGGCTTGATACGACCGTTGTTTGCGCATAAAAATTGGCATGGCGGAACACGAAATCAAATTTGATCTGTCTTTTGTGCTAGTAAACCTACATATACCAAATTTAATTTCATTCAGTACACATTTACTAAAGTTATCATCTGGAAACGTCAAATTGGCAAAATTCTAAGTAAAAAAGGGACATAACTCTGATGAAAATTTGCGGGCGGAACCCGAATTCGAACTTGACCTGTGTTTTGCTGGGAGAAAGACACATCCCAACTTTGGTTCAGATCAAATAATCCAAACTGGAGTTATCGGTCGGAAACCAAAAATGTTAACAGACGGTCAAATTCTAAGTCGAAAAAGGGCCGTAACTCATGTAAAAATAATTGGACGGAACCCATATTCGAACTTGGCCTGTGTTTTGCTGGGAGAAAGACACATCCCAACTTTGGTTCAGATCAAATAATCCAAACTGGAGTTATCAGTCGGAAACCAAAAATGTTAACAGACGGCCAAATTCTAATTCGAAAAAGGGGCATAACTCTGGTGAAAATTGGCGGACGGAACCAGAATTCGAACTTGACCTGTCTTTTCTGCTAGTAAACCCACATACCAAATTTAATTTAATTTGGTTCACTCTAACTAAAGTTATCATCTGGAAACCTCGGACGGACGGACGAACGGACGGACGGACACACGCACGTGCTGATTATAATAGTCCTCCGAACCCGTTGGGTCGGCGGACAATAATATGTCGTAATTACACAATGCAATAAATTAAATACTAGAAAAGTAACTGAAAGGATGTTTGGATCTCATGAGTTTTATAGTATCCCTCACCACTTCTCAAAATTACACGAAGATGAACAACACACATCATTGCAAATCAAATGTGGTTTTCTGTGTAAAATATGACGCTGCATGAAAATTAGGATGACGTTTTATTGGTTGGCGGGAATGACTTTGGTCATATGTGCATTGGGTAAAGGGCCAAAAGTATATAGAGTCTGTATATTGGTATTTCATGTACTTATCAACCTATTTTGATCACCGGGACATGATAAACATGAGAAATTACTATGTCTAATATCACATATGAAGATTATGAGTCACTTAAAAAAAATACACGCCTGTATTCTCAGGCAATTATATATGAAAATGTGGATGAGGGAGGCAGGTTTCAATAATCTTTTTTAATTATGGCAGTTTGCGCTCCAAAATACACCTAAAAATAATGGCTTTTGAATTTTTCCCGGTACAGAAATAGGTCGATAATTACTTGAACTACCTTTCTACAGGCATTATATTTCACAGAAAGACGCATTGAAGTCATGAAAAATACAACTTTGAACACAGTGTTTGGGTGCCAAACAAACAGCAGCCATGTGCAAGGCATAGTACAATAAGAGGGTTCCGTGTTACTCTATTCTTGATATGGTGAAAATAAATAGTGTCTACTTCACTTCTGTGTGAAAAATTAAAAATAGCTGGAAAATGTATGACAATGGCAAGTATTTTTCAGAGCATATGAAGCCGGTGTATCAATATTTTGTGTATTTGTCAAATTATCTCATACCTCCTTCTAAATTTTGTAGAAAATATTTGGAAGCTCGATTGAGCCATGTCCGGTTAACCCTTTACCCAACAAAACCGGCCAAATAAAGCTTCAACAGCCTAAAATATCTTCGGTCTGTCTCAATAGAACCATACAAATATGGATATCATTGGAACCGGCTCCTTGACCACATTGTGATAGTTACAGTTATGCCCTGTGCCAATGCATTCTCTTATATACGCGAGTCGACCATAGGTCGCCTCGCATATATAAGAGAATGCATTGGCCTAAACAAAATCTTTTTTTAACAATTTTTACCATTTTTTCTTACATTCTTTAACAATTTTATAATTTTTAATGTGTTACGCCAATGCTTCTCTTATATATGCGAGGCGACCTATGGTCGACTCGCATATATAAGAGAATGCATTGGCACAGGGCCCTTCTGTTGGGTAAAGGGTTAATCATTATCCAGTTATCAAAGTTTAAATATATGATTGTCCATCGAGAAGGAGTTCTTACCATCTGTTGGGAGGTTGGGGCTGAGTATCTCAGGTTCTTCAGTGAAGTTCACATTCTTATCTGCATGATGGTGTCCGTTAGAACCCCCACCAGGTGTGGTCGTTCTGGATTCATCCAACTATGGGATAGAAGAAACTGCTTTGATAAAAAAGGATACAAAGTGAGCCAAGAGGTAAAGCTAAAAAACATCCTAGTAACCCTCTGATTATTGAATGGATTCTCTCATTTAATTTGAAAGTATACATTAGAATGGTCAATTCTTCATGTATAGGAATGTTAAGATACTGTAAGCAGATGTTAGGAAGAGAAATACTCTGAAATGATTTATTTGTAGGTGTTGAACTTATTTGCTGAACATCTGTGAATCAATGGAAATAAAGTAACTACTCATTAATGAGTATTCAATTATCCAACTGCTTAAAAGCGGCATATATAAATCTTCAGGCCTAAACTTAAACATAGTAATTATTTTTGTCATGTTTCAGTGATAAAAAAGGTTGACAAATACATGACAGTCTTATATATATGGGCTATATATATGCCTTAAAAAACACTTACTTAAATGATAGAAATTATCAACTCAGAAACACCACAGCAGTTGCTTATTTCTACAACAATAATGAGCATTTGCTCCTAGAGCTTTCCTAATATGGTATAATAATGAGATTTTGTATGGATATTTGAGAAGAGATAACACACTTTGTAGATACAGTCCACATGAATGGATGTATTTTCATACCTATTCAATAACCTGAAGGGAATATTCAGATAATAAATACAAGGAGAGACTATTTGTTGAATTTATTATCTGAACGTTATTATCTGAAGTGAATTACTTGTCAACAAGTGTCCAGTCATCAAAGGGTCGAGGCCAACTGTATCATTCATCACATAAAACAGTTAAAACATTTTACGATTCATACATTACGAATACAATGATGATTTCGGTCTGTGTCCAGCGATGGTGTGATATCAATGTCATCATGGATCAGTTGCAGTACATCACTCTTCCCACCCGAGTCTTCTAGAAACATGAACTGAACGAAGTACGTCCTATCTATGATCGGGAAATCTGGCTGGTCCTCAGGATTCTACATAAGGGAAAATGAGAATGAGTCATACAAATACTAAATTGATTCTCCCACTCAGTTATAAAAGTATACATTAGAACCGTCTATTATTCATCTGGAGTTGTGTTCAGGTAAAAAATGCAGATGACAGACAGAAAAAAACAGTTAATACAAGAGCAGAAATATTCATATTCGTTGGGTGGGAAATGTTAAGAAAATAAGTTCAACAAACAACCTATGGTCTATGGTCGTTTGTTGAACTTATTATCTGAGCATTTCCTAAGGGAACTACTGTAAAATTCTTTTAATTCGTGGGGTCTATTATTCGTTGATTTCTTGGTTTCCAACGAAATAATTTGCTCGGAGTTGGTAAAGTAAATCTCAATATATGAGATGGAATTGAAGATCGGGCCGGGCATTAAGTCCGTTTTGAGCATGTCATAAAAATGGTTGATAAAAAATATGAAAGACGAGATGAAACATTATTAATTTAATTGATCAGTAGCCTATTCATAATTGTTTAATTACAACATATGTGCAATATTTTTTAAATTATTTTGTTTTGATCTTGGAATAAAAATAGCATGCAAAATATATACTTCACTCATATGTGGAGTTTTATTAGTCTAAAAGTTTATAGGGTGATTTCACGGGAAGTGGAGCACAACGGAATTGGACACATATCTTCCTCAAATTCAAGTTCAGTGTACGGCCAACCTACCACCCATGTTCTATCATATAAAGGTACATTTATGTAACCTGCCCAGAAAATTTCAGGTGAATTTGACAATTTTTTGTGATTTTATGACCATAAATGTCCCTTTTTTGCCATTTTTCCACTGTCAAACAGAACATGGTCTTAATAATAAGGCGATTATCAGAAAATATATAGTGCCAAATTACATACAGTAATCATAATGTCAATTTTTGTTATTTAAGAGACATTCCGTTAAACAAATAAAATAACACCAATTTCAAATCAACTACAGCCAGTATTAAAGAAACCATCATTAAATCATTTACATATGGTGTATTTTGAACATTTAGGACATGGTGAGTAATATAGATGTGCTATTATTTCGGTGATGAGGAGTTACTGATTTTTTTTAGTTTTGTGATTAGCGATGATGAAAATTCCATTAAAAAATGTCCTTTCCTGAACATGCCTTTTTATGAAATTTTCTCAGTGCCAGCCACTTTAACATGGAAAGTAAAAAATTTCAATAATGGCATTAGATGGCATGACATACATAACTGTCCAAAAGTTTGGTATGTAGCACACTAGTAATGTAGAAAAGTTGATTTACAATGTATCATTGTTAAATAAAATGTCCTTTTCTGAACGATTTTTGACAATATGCATTGAGGCCATATATCAGAGGGAAAGCACCTGTAATCACCGGTGAAATATATATCACTTGGGAACACACATAAAATTTCACAAAATCCTTTCAAGTATTTTTTATAATTCTGTGAAATTTTTATTTGTAAAAAGCACACAAAAATAGTGTTTTTGTGGGTTTTTTTTTTTACACATTATTCAAATTAGTCATAAATCAATGAAAGGCTTTTGACAAAAAATATGACCATTTCAAAAAACTAAAAGTGGTATAAACTTTGGAACCGTATAGAATTTTTCAATTCTGTAAAAATTGTTAAATTTTAGAAACTCTCCTCTACAACTTGAGACTAATTGTGGCTAATAGGATCACATTTGAAAATTTCATCTGTATTCCCTATGTTTACTGCTGCTGTTTTTTCATCTTTAATTTTAAGATATTATAGTGATGCCATATGTATGGTATGATGTAACTTTTTAAATAATGGTTCCCACGCTATAAAAAATTTAGAGACGTGTTCCTGAAGCCAAGCTACAAAATGAAAACAAAACAAAAGTCATTGAGGAAACTTCATTTTTGGGTGTATTTGGCAGTTTTTGTGCTCCACTTCCCATGAAATCACCCTATACAAACTGTCTATCAAGTTTATACATGAGCCCAGATGTTAAATAGGTCAGATTTCCCTCACTCTCTATCTCTCAACACAAGGGTGTATTCCAATATAGTATCCAGTTACTGCACGTTTTATGCCGCATCAAACACATGTCATGCTATCTTCGCCTGGTTCGACAAATGAATACCCCCCCCCCGGGCATGTTCAACATGCATTTGGTTTATATGTTAAGCCAGCTGGCACATGCCATAATTGTATACTTCGATTAACGTTATCATTACAAATACAAAATACCCCAAAAATATGCCATAATATTGACATCTGGCTATGCTCTATAAATTGCACCTCATTGTTTCTTTGATACTTCTGCAGTGAATCTAAAACTGCCTCCCCCTGAAATCCTTCGTATATATCTCCGCAAATTAATTATTCCAAAATGTTTTGAAACATCCTCTTTCAGTCAATACATGTATGTCACCGTAGCATGCCAAAGGTCAACACGTCTAGCACAAGGACGATCTAGGGATGATGCACTATCTTGCAAAAAAACTCACTTTGAAGTGCGAGCACATGCTCTACACAAACGTGGTACCAAATGGGGAATGATTTTTGCTGGATCGTCGTAGCATGACCCATGTCTAGCACATCATATAAACAGTGTTGAGACACAAATGTGCAACATATGTCAGCACCAGACATGTAGCATGTCGGGTCATGCCAGAGAAATGTTTACAAGTCACTTGGTTTTATACGTCAAGCTCCAGTTGAGCTTTCAGAGACTTAGTCAGTTTAATACTATTCGGTCTGGCATGACCCCCATGTTTGGTGCAATGTATAAAACAGACCTGATAAGTAAAACGGTTCTCACCTTCAATTCTTCAGGCATTGGTATACCCTTCACATAAACCACATCCAATGTCACTTTTGCTTCGTCCAGAACATATTCTGACCAAAAGAAAACCAAATGGCATATATGTATTCAGTTAGTACAATGAGAAATAGTAAGTTTCTAACAAAGAGATAATAAGAGCAAGAGGTTGCACCTCAGGGGTATTGGCATACCCCAAGGTGCCAAATTGAAACATGGGCAGAACGGAACCAAAATTTAAAACGTCATTGGGCACTCTTTTGAAAGCACTCCCGATGGTGAATCTCCAAATTTCACTGAGGTCCGATGAACAATGGCTGAGAGATCTGCGCAGATGGACAAAAAACCAAGGTTTAAAGTTAAACAAATAAGGATAACTCTATTATTGTAATATTTGGCATTAAGATATAGAGTGAAATTGCTATCGCTATTTTTAATTTCAGCCTAAATTACCACCATCACTAATATTAGGCACCTGAGAGAGCAGACAGACGACCAAAGTCAATGCAGTATACCACCATTTTACTTCCAATGATAAAGGGGTATAATAAAGTGCTGCTGAGATTGATTCATTATCCTTTGATGTCAAAGTGGATAAATCATTTAGATGCAGATCTTGATGGTTTGAATAAATATGTCTAATTTGATGTGGGCATAAATGTGAAGATATCAGATTGATCTCTCTGCATTGACACCAGAAATTTAGAGCGATATCATCATTTGGCAACTTCTTATTTCAAGAGAATTTTTCATAAATAGCCTGCACCAAATAATTTTCTTCAAAAAAAGAACTATTTCTCACCTGGTTTTGTTTTTATAGATATCACATGGAATTCTGTGTTTTCACAGAATATAATCTTAAAATGAGGCAAAGATCTGATGCAATGGGGATCAATTGGTTAATTTAAAAAATCAAGGTATCCATTAAAGGCACGGGCGGCATTCGTTGCAGAAATATTCATATTTGTTCAAATCGCCATCAACAGACGGAATATTAAAATATATATAGTTTTGATCATATGCCAAACATAATCAGCACGTAAATAGTATATTGTCGTCAAGAAGACGTACAATGGTGTACGTAAACAAGAGCATGCTCGTGTTACAGAAGTTGTTCTTCTGTTTACATAACATAGCGCAATTCTATTGGTTAATCACACAAAAATGATAAAAACGCTCATTATTATTTCCATATCATGAAAACAGTAACAAATAACGCTCTTTATGTTTACCATATCGGGATCTAAACAAAAGCCAGGAAACGTAACGTTTTTTTGCTTTTGTTTACATAACAAAGGGGGGAAAATTTACAATAACATACTGTTTATGCCATATTTCTGATTTGTATAAGAACAAGGTCTGTCTATATTTGACTATCTTTTCTGTTTATGGCGGTTTTTGACGGAGGTGAATATTTTAACAGCATACCCACCGCCAACACCGCCCGTATCTTTAAACATTGTGTCTTTGATTTTTTTAATTTATATTATGTATTAGTTTTATTTTTTATAAGGCTGATGTTCACAAAGATAAATGCATGCCATGCCATGCCATGCCATGCAGGTATACTAATTATTCGAAAATGTGAATCTTTGATTTCTTTGCCCATGAACAAACTGACACATATTAATTCATGCTATGTTCAGCTGTGGACAAACACATGTGTATACTAATGGAGAAAAATAAGGTACAGATAACAGTAAAGTAAAGATAAATGCTAGCCCATTTTGACTCTTGTCAGGTTGAGGTAAAAACATAGAAACAGTACCTCTTCGTCTAGCCAGTCCCTTGTAAATGTGTTTCTCATCTGCTGATATCTGGACATCATCCAAAATGTTGAGCTTACGTAAGCTGTCCACAGTGTAACCCCTGTAAGCAGGGATGAGCTGGAATGAAGAATATTACTCAATAGTAACTATGCACGACAAATTTTCCATTCTTATATAAAACTACATTTTTAGGAAATGTCTGACACTGACATTAGAAGATTTATTAAAAAACAATTAAAAAAATTCCATTAAAAAAATACAACTTGTGTTTACGATTTGTTATTCAATTATGATTACCACCTCAAATAACCTTACTATGATACAACATTTTTTATTCTTGATATATACCTGAAATAAGGCCAATTGGCTGATATCATTATATATTGTTTGAAATGTTTTATACTTAAACAATAAAACAAACAAACCACGGGCGACAATAAACTTGAAGTTTTTACATGGTGGTTCATCAGCATACCAATGATAATTCAAATCCGACCACCAATGACTCCAAAGTTTGAGCGATGAGCTCCAAAGTTTGGACGGACACAGACAGAGTTTCCCCTTTTCACACTAAGTCCCATAACTCAACAAAAATTTAATGGACAAAACCCGTTGTAATTAAATATCCATTTCCTGGAGGTTCATAAGCACACCAATGGTCAACGAAATCCAACCACCAGTGACAGAGATATAGAGGTCCGAAGTTCGGCTGGATGGATGAACTCATGAAACCCATTTCTATCCCCCGCCAAACTTTGTTTGTTTGTGTGTGGGGGGGGGGGGGGGGGGGGGGGGGGTAATAACTATTTTATTATTTGTTTACTCACTATTACTAATTTGTTTACTCACTGATAGGGGGTTTCCTTGCAGAACAAGATTCCTTAGCTTTGGCAGACTTCCTAGTTTTCTGATGACATCAAGTAGATCACATAAATTATTATGACTAAGATCCAATGATAATAAATTAGGCCTGCAATGGAAATGTAGCTGAATTATAAAAGAAAAAGAGTTAAAGTGATGTGAAACACTCCAGTTGGGTGATCAAATAGAATCTGAGAATAATCTTGCTGAAAGTAGTTATTTGTTACTAATATTTATCCAAATTGACAATACACATTGTCATTCTTATATATTAATTAAATGCAATGACTCTCGATGGCGAAATCATTTGTGTTAGATTATCGCCGATAGATGCGTCCCGAATCGAGATGTAAATATTTACAGTTGGGCATAGTTTAGATGATGTTTTCTATGGAGTGGTATGGTCGATTTCTTTGCATTTTGGCAATGTTAGTGGAATGCTACATTCCCCATATAATAATGGCATAGTGCCTGAGTACTAAATTGTAAATTTTGCACACCCGAACAAGTCCATAATAATTATTTGTGAATTAAGTGAATTTTTTCAACTGATATGACTCGTTTGATTCTAAAATTTAAGTAATTTGGAAGGAAGGGATATCAAAATATATATGCTATCTTCATGCCAAAATTTATTGCAAGAGAGAAAAGAAAGGCCCCCTTTTTTTGTCTTTGAGGTGGTAATTTTTATGATATCAGTAAGTCAAATTCATAGATGAGCTGGTAACTGCCATGCAAAGTCATTAAAAAATGGGGCTTTCCAATACCTGTGAACCATAAGTTTTGAAACTTGATTAACCCTTTACCCAACAGAAGGGCCCTGTGCCAATGCATTCTCTTATATATGCGAGTCGACCATAGGTCGCCTCGCATATATAAGAGAATGCATTGGCTTAACACATTAAAAATTATAAAATTGTTAAAGATTGTAAGAAAAAATGGTAAAAAGTGTTAAAAAAAGAGTTTTTTTAGGCCAATGCATTCTCTTATATATGCGAGGCGACCTATGGTCGACTCGCATATATAAGAGAATACATTGGCACAGGGCATAACTGTAACTATCACAATGTGGTCAAGAAGCCGGTTCCAATGATATCCATATTTGTATGGTTCTATTGAGAAAGACCGAAGATATTTTAGGCTGTTGAAGCTTTATTTGGCCGGTTTTGGCCGGTTTGTTGGGTAAAGGGTTAAGACAAGTGAAGAAAATGAACATACCAGTAATCCTCAGTAATATAGTCTCCCAGCTGACATATCCGATTGTATCCTAGACCGAGGTGGGTCAGTGAAGTGGGTGGACAGTCACACAAGGAAGAGAGATCACATATTCTGTTGGCACATAGTTCCAATACCTATGAACAAATAGTGTTAGAAAAATTCCATAAAGGTCTACGAAAATGACCAAAGTAGTGCACAGTGAAAATTTATATGGAAAATATTATAAAACTTTACTCTTTACTTCTACACTATTTTATTAAATTTTTTGCCAAAAAAAAAAATCTGCAGATATTCAACTCAATTCAAGTAATCTAATATATATTTTAGGACTTCTGTCTGTCTGTCTGTCTGTTTGTTTGTCTGTGTGTGTGTGTGTGTGTTAGCTATGACCAGGAAAAATTCCAGACGGATTTTGACGAAATTTGATACCTAGGGATAATTTTATCCAGGGAGTGTTTTGGACGGGTCAAATCGTGACCCCGACCTGACCTTCATCTTCAAAAAGGTCAATTCAAGGTCAAACTGGGTAAAACGGATGGATTTCGACGAAATTTGATACCTAGGGGTACTTTTGTCCGGGTAGTGTTTTGGACGGGTCAAATCGTTACCCCGACCTGACCTTGACCTTCAAAATTGTCAAATCAATGTCAAATCCCAAAATTTGATACCTAGGGTTACTTTTGTCCGAGGAGTGTTTTGGACGGGTCGAATCGTGACCCCGACCTGACCTTGACCTTCAAAATGGTCAATTCAAGGTCAAATCGGGTAAAACCGGAACGATTTCGACGGGTACTTTTGACAGGTACTTTTGTCCGGGGAGTGTTTTGGACGGGTCAAATCGTTACCCCCGAACTGACCTTGACCTTCAAAATGGTCAATTCAATGTCAAATCGAGCAATTCACCGAAAAGCAGAGGGGGAAAAAACAGCCCGGACGAAGTCGGGTCCACCAGCTAGTACTATATAATTAGGCCAAATAAATAATATTATTTGAGTCTCAGACACAGCCGCATTGAAATAAATTGGCCCACATTGGACGTTTTATTTCAATTATTGATATTATGACCAAAAAAAGTATATTTATACAGTATGTTGTTTGTCAAGTTCATAAAAATGTTAAGATCTATATAAAACATACCGGTATATATCTGGCAGTTTAGGCATATACACTCAAAAGAATTATAAACCATTTTATTTTATCATCGGCCACAGAAAAACCAGTCGGCGGATCCGTAAAGCAGATAATTTAAAATGCTTGGCCTAATGAAAATAAGAACAAAGTCAATCTATTTTTTCATGAAAGTTGTTTTAGACTTTTATGTTATATGGTATGACCCACTTCGAAGGCCTTGGGTCCTTTTAAGTGTTTATCAGGATTCAGGGAGTATGAGACACCTTAAATCGTTGTGTTTGACTGAATAGACAATTAGGCCTACATATCAGCCCACATACCTATATTTACATGCGGGCAACCAATATCAAAACCATTACTCATATGTAAAGCGACAGATCATGGTAACATCTTCAATGATGAAATGCATGTAAGAAATACACATATTCCAGACTGAAGGTGCACAAAAACATGTTCCCCTATAAGTGAAATCACTTGCTCGTAGCGAATCCTCCATTGGTCACCCGGAGGTCAAAGTTGACAAGTAGCATATATTTTTAGTATATGGCTCCTACTAGGGAATTCCATATATAACAACAATAAACATATTGCATATACTATTCAATGGAATTTTTAAACTATGAAATCAACAAGTGTGGGAAATTAGAAATAATCAGCCACAAATGGTAGCCAATTACATAAATATAATAATATAACATCATAACGTCACTCAAGGGGACTGGCAGCCAGACAACATAAATTTCTGGGGGCTTGACATTGAATGAGTTAATATACACATGTATCGTCAGGAAACAATTAAGAACTGAAACTGTCATCAGATCCAGGACTTTAACGAAAATATTTCTGTCAGTTTTGAATTCGCTTAGTTAGGTACGCTAATTCAAAGAACACAAATTTAAAAATTGAGCGATAAATAGTACTAGGCAAATTAAATACGAGTAAGGTATACGATATCACATCAAGAAATTATAAACGTAAAACCCATCTCTCAACCACATAACATTAACAGCCTAGTGCCTTAAAATTTCACCTTTAGTGAAGGAGGTAGATTTCGTGCATTGATTGTGCTTATTAAGTTAGCACCAAGAGTAAGCTCCTCAAGATTCTTGAACCTCAACAGGTGTTCATCAACCTCAGTGACCTGAAATAAAGAATCATGCATATCATATACCGGTACAGAGAATAACATGACAAATGTATTTTGCGATATGGCACAAGTTCCAGCGCGGAGGAATAGAACTTGAGGCTGCGCCACCAGTCCTAGAATCCACCTTTTCATGACTGGACTTTTTTTTTATTTTGGGAAAATTCTCTTATATATGGAGCCATAGGGAGCCTCACATATATAAGGGAACACATTGGCCTAACAATATTAACCTTGACCTTGTAAGCCAGTGCATTCTCTTATATATGCAAGGTTCCCTATGGGAGACTCGCTTATATAAGAGAATACACTGTCACAGGATCTTTAATGCTGCACCAGCGCAGCTCCCATCATGAAAGGCTTAATTGAAAAAAAAGACTTACTAAAGTTAATTTAGAAACAGACAGAGCTTGTCTTGTCATGTGTGATTATGTTTTTATTTCTATAATTTCTGGTTTCATGGTTGAGTTGAACATCATTTAGGTCATGTGACATGAATATCATTCAATTCAGTACGTGTGTGTGGAATCACTTGAAAAATTTGACATGACCAAAGATGATAGAACGGTGCATATATTTAGGAACAGGCATGTAATAAACATCGAAACAGTTTCTATTCTATGTTTAAATAGAATTCTATCTTTTAAATGTCAGAGTGACAGTACTGTACCTGTTGATGATTTTATTTTGATCTTGAGGTAAAAGTAGGGGAATAAAAATAAATACTTGACCCTAGAGTGGAGTTTCACCTATGGTAGCTTAACCGTATAAGTTGGTAAAGTAAATCTCAATATATGAGATGGAATTGAAGATCGGGTATTAAGTCTGTTTTGAGCATGTCATAAAAATGGTTGATAAAAGATATGAAAGACAAGATGAAACATTATTAATTTAATTTGTCAGTAGCCTATTCATAATTGTTTAATTACAACATATGTGCAATATTTTTAAAATTATTTTGTTTTATTGGAATAAAAATAGCATGCAAAATATATACTTCACTCATATGTGGAGTTTTATTAGTCTAAAGAGTTTATACAAACTGTCTATCAAGTTTATACATGAGCCCGGATGTTAAATAGGTCAGTTATATATGATATACTCAAAAGAATGTCAGACATCCCTTTGGATTGAGTGCAAATTCCACGGGAAGACTTCCCTCGATCACTCTCTGTCTCTCAACACAAGGGTGTATTCCAATATAGTATCCAGTTACTGCACGTTTTATGCCGCATCAAACAAATGTCATGCTATCTTCGGCTGGCTCGACAAATTACTACCCTCCGGGCATGTCCAACATGCGTTTGGTTTATATGTTAAGCCAGCTGGCACATGCCATAATTGTATATTTCGATTAACGTTGTCATTACAAATACAAAATACCCCAAAAATATGCCATAATTTTATTTTGATCTTGAGGTAAAAGTAGGGGAATAAAAATAAATACTTGACCCTAGAGTGGAGTTTCATCTATGATAGCTTAACCCTATAAGTACCAAGTTTTTGCCTGTAAATGCTCTCTCCGAGCTAAGTTTTTCTGGCAATTTGCTCATGATTAGCTTGGCACAGCGACGTTCTGAGCGCAGTTATTAGGAAAAGGTGGGTACTGTCAGGGAATAATTTTCCTATCATCCACACAGAATCTGTGGCAAAACTGTGGATGGACCACATTTAGATCGTAAGAAAATAAAAACATTGCACTGCTGAAATCTTACATTCTTGTCGACGATCCTGAGAGTTTTGAAGTAACCAAGCACAAATTGATCATCAATAAGCCATGGTGATCTAACCGACAGTTCACGTAATTCCTTGGCTTCATTACTCCAACTGTAATCCAGGTGCCACGGGGAAAACTTCGAGTTCACAAACTCCTCCAACACCTCTGTTTTCTCTGTGTCTGGACCTTCATCTGAGGAAGAAAGACATTATTTATAAGATATTAACACTTTCTATACTAGATGGAATCTCTCACTCAGTTAAAAAGTGTATATCAGAATGGTCTATTATTCATTAGGAGGGTTGTTAAGGCGATAAAAGCAGACATCAGGTAAATAGAAGAGACGAAGGAGCCCTATTTATTTAGGGAAATGTATAGATAATAAGTTCAACAAATAACGTATGGATAACTACTCATCAATGATGCTTTAGTATAGAAATGGTTAAGTCTTGTTTTGATTAAGTTTAAACGGATATGGCTCGTTTGAACCCAAACATTATTTATACATAATTTCGTAAGAGGCATGTCAAAACATACCTACGCAGAAGATTTCCAAACAAATTCGTTGATATAGCGCTGAAAATACATGTTTTGTTTCTAATATTTTTCGATAAATTTTATACCGTTTCATTTGTGTCAGTTCAATGTTTAGTCAGCAGTCGAGTAAAAATAACAACTGTAGACGATGGGAAGAAAATCTAGAGCTTTAGTCGCTCTGAAACATTTATGGTACGACATAAATTTGATAACAAAAATGAAGAGAATGCAGTGTGCGACTATATTTTAATACTTTCATGTTAAGATAACACAAATTACCATTTCTGGACATTTCTGATGACTACAAATGGCACTGTTTTAGTATGGGGCCCATACATTGTGTTTGAAGTTGTATTTTTTATAACTTCAAATTGTCTTTCTGGGACATATAACCATATACCAGAAAAAATTAAAAAGTTAATACTATCAGGTGTATTTTGGAGCACAAATCGTAATTTGACTTTAATATGCATTTACAACCTGAATGAAAAATTTGACAAAGTCTATACTGTAGCGCCATGAGTGAACTTGTCTTCAAACTTCAAACTTTTTGGTTTCTGCATGCACATGCATGCAAGTCTGGCTTTTAAGATCACAAAATTCTCATGTAACCTATGTATAGTGTACATACGTACGTACGTTTGCTTTCTGCAATTAACAATCAACTGAGACAATGTACATGTATGCATATTGCTTGGTTATTGGGCATAATTAATATACCTGTAGCATGAACCCAGGTGAATGGTTTTAAATTATATCTCATCATGGTGATTGATTTGAATTGAATTTCAAATGATTCAGATTGTCTATAGACACTAAGGCCAAAATTTAAATTTTGTTAGTTTTCCCACATGCTATCTACACAATAAAAAGCCGGCAAAACACAGACTGTAACATGAACATGACGTCACAAATTGTTAACATAATCACTAAAAGCGGTCAGCAGAACAATTAGGCATGCTTTTAAAATTTCAGCCGAATTGCATCTGAAGCCAGCTATTTATATCGATCAAGCTTGGACATGTTTTCTTAGGCTGACTCAATGTGCTGCTTGGGCTAGACTCAAATTCTCGGCTGATTTTGTGAACATAAATAAGAATACATTCAGCTTTTTGTACATTCATTTCTTAATCAAATACATATGTACATGTATTATACATTGAATATATATAAGAATGGGTGGAGGCACTGGTTCAGATGTTCCTCAACTCAAATAAAAAATTAGATCCTGATTTGAACCATTGTTGGGGGTCTTGTCGAACATGAAGAGAGTACAAATATATATATTAGATGATCTACCTACCAAAATTTTTCACATACGGTTGGGAATGGCAAACAAATATTTTATTAACACTTTCTATACTGAGTGGATTCTCCCACTCAGTTATAAAACTATATATTGGAATAGTCTATTATTCATCTGGATGGGTGTTAAAAAAAATAAGCAAACGTCGATAAATAAATAAAATTGCAGAAGAAGTTTTATTTATTGGAGGGAAATGTTTAAATAATACAGTAATGCCCTAAATAATTGACAGCAGAATTATGGGTAACTTTTCAGGATTTAGTCAGAAAAATGGCTTGTTGCCATTCTTCGGAAAGTTCTCACTGAGAGCTTTCCGATGAATGGCAACAAGCCATATTTCCGACTAAATCGTGACAAATTACCCATAATTCTGATGTGGTTAAAGAGTCGATTATTTAGGGCATTACTGTATGTTCAACAAAATGAACTTTGTTGAACTTATTATCTGAACATTTCCTAAGGGATAACTACTCATCAATGAGTGTTTAGTATAGAAAGGGTTAATAGTGGCCTAACCACATTATATACCTTGTGTTATGACATATACATGTTTGTTAGTTTTCTTCTTGGGACTTGTTTTCTTGGAGCACTGTGTTGAGATATGTTCCTCCCTCTGCAACAAGAAAAGATATCATGAAAGCAAGTCTGAGTTTAGTGTGTCTGACCTCATTCTGCTTAGGCCTCATCTTCTGAGAAGTATCTATATTCTCAAATTAACATTGTTTTAGTTACTTTTCTCTTCTGTTGAGTTTCTATATCCCCTAATTTGCAGATGATAAAATGCATAATTGAGGTGATAAATGGGTGAACATCACCAACTTCAACTGGGGAAATCAATCTGATCCTAGATCTCCCATAGCAGTTGAGGCCTAAGCAGAATGAGGTCCCCAGAGAGTGAATTTAGTGATGCTATCCCGCACATCGGGACCTCATTCTGCAAATGTTTGACACACTAAATTCAGGCTTGCTTGAATGGGCTTATTCGTGGAAGCATACTCTGCGTGAACTAGTATTTAAACTGATAATTAAGCACCCAGTTGTCATAACGAGGTGAAAGGAACAGGTGCAAGATTTTGTACGAAGAAGTTTCGAATCCTCTGGACAAATCATACCAGATTGTTTAATCATTTCCTACCAGTACCAGGATCATTGGAACATGGAGTATTATATTTTCTAAAATAACATGGGTTTATAACATGAAAAATTTGACAAATTTGTGATTTTTTTTGACAGATGATACCTTTCTGGAAGATCATTCCGGCATCAAAATATCTCAATATAATATACATGAACTACTTACAAATGAACTCTTCGTTCTTTAATATTATTTTTTATCACATAATTAACCCACAAAACCAGCTTCATAATTATTGGTAAGACACACATGTAATATTAGCGCGTGCGATGACGTCACACCATTATTTAAGTGACCTGTGATTGCTGATGTTTATGATTGTTGTTTTCGATGAATACTTCGCGCTGCTTCGCGTTTATTTGATCATGTGATAAAAGGTATCTCAAACTCGTTCTATTTTGTACGTAATTTATCAACCTCGTCCACTAAATTCTATTTGAGCCTCGGTAAACCTCGGCTCAAATCGAATTTAGTGAACTCGGTTGATAAATTACGTATAAAATAGAAACTCATGTGAGATCCTCTATTTGTTACAATTTTCGTTAACATCACCAAGAAACTATGAAACTAATAGAAAACGCTCTTTTCATTACATGCTGGAATGAAGGGATTCTTATTTATGTCATTCTCTGGTGGAGCTAGGCAATATAGCGGAGTGGTCTTGGCCACAAGGGGCAAATTTTTTTTTGACACACAGAAAATTTTTATATCATATCAAAGTAGAAGCTGTCTGTTTCATGTTCCACCCTGCTGTAAAGTTTGAAAGTGGTGCCATTGTCATGGAAACATCATGAAAACAATGTAGACACATTTTGAGATAAAACCTTCAGTAGATGGTAAAAACAAATTTAATCACATTCTAGGACAGGAAGATAATTTATTGGTGGTATTTTCCACAATAACTATTATCCAACTATTCCAGTATTAAATAGTATGCACATATAGGTTATGAGAGATTTATTGCCATTTTTATTTTTAAAATGGTGATTTTTGCAAAAAATTGGATAATTTTCGATTGGAACATTCATCAGATACTACATTGGAAAACATTAATAATTTATACATATTGTGACAGCTTCATACGTGTACTTCAAATTAATTTTGATAAAACTGCCATAAAGGCCAAAGACCCTTAAAGTACCTGTTAGTGTTACCATGGAAACCATATTGAAAAAATACAAAAAATGGCATTAATGGAAAGATATGAAGTCTTATAACCTTTGCGGCACATTATAACTTTTTAAAATCTGTTTTCTATGACATGCAGTTTTAATCCCAACTTCTGTGTTTGGTGACTGTTGTGGTTTATTCAGCTGTTGACATGGAAACAGACCAATTAAATTGCCTATGTCTATTGTGTTTGTAGGTGTATCCTAAATTATGGAAGATTAATTATGCACACAATGTAAATATCCCCACATATAGATTGATCACTCTTACTGATCACAGTATGAAGTTGCCAATTTACAGATTATTCTAATTATTAACAATTCTTATAAATTTATGCACTCAAATGTTATTTTTATTTCACAGCAATAATTGTTTCTATATAGCAGTAAATTTCAGGCTAAATTTAGGATAACTAAAAACTTTCAAAATTGCCTTAATAATCGGAGCGAGCATGGAATCATGATAGAATATTTCTTTTTTTAATCTCAATTGCCTTTCAAATGTCTGAAATATCATAAGAAACATGTATACAGGAATGCCATAGTCAGATGAAGTGTTCTGAGCAGGGATATAATTTACCATAAATGTATCAAACCCTCACAAATCTAGATGTTATAGGGTAAAAAAAAACATAAAAAATGCTTAACATATTACCTAGACCAAGTCTTCTCGGTCCACAACAGCTTGGGATATCAGTGGGGATGACGCTGTTTTTGGACCGAGTCCCGCCCCCGTTGCTCTTCCATAACAGACGTTCATTCAAAAGTTGTACTACATGTACATATAAATTGGAGCCCGGGCATTCACGTAAAACCCATGTCCGTGATTAATCTTTCTTCAAATGATATATCATCTACCATGATAGAAAAAGGTAGAGTGATGCAATACAATCATTTAATGCATTGTTTACACAATTTTCTTCTAGCGCCTTCAAATCGAAATTGTATGGAAAATTATCCTTTGTTCACTTAAATATCTCATTGCTTTGACATTTAACGAACCTCTGATATATGAATGTTTGATATCTTCATGCTTGGGAAAGGATGCCCTCCATGTTCATATATGGATAATATGCAAAGATGTTTTTTTGTCGAATGACCCCAAAATGACTCGTTGTCATCTACATGCCAATTTCAACAGCCATGATAAATTTCATAATGATCTGACCAAAGGTACGTCCAGTAGCCTGTGCTAATGGAAATTGTTGATGGACATACGGGGTACACAACTTTAAAGAAGGAAAGGAATATACATGTAGTTGATAAATAAAATTATGAATACGTTGAAGAATATGTATATACCACTTTCCTTCTTTAAAGTTGTTCGTTTTGCCAATTAATTAAAATTTAATTTATAGATGGCCTCCGCGAATTGCTAATGCGAGTTGAGGGACATCCGCAATTTAATTTGCGCGATCGGGACTCCCACACAGCTTTCTTCTGAAGTACATGTAGTTAATGAATAATATTATTTAATTGACTGAATGACATCAATAATCAATATTCTTCATCTTATTCACAAATTAGAAGGGGACCTCCCAGCATGCATGGGCACGTATACAGTAATTCCCTAAATAATCGACTCCTTAGCCACAGCAGAATTATGGGTAATTTTTCAGGATTTAGTCGGAAATATGGCTTACCGATGAATGGCAACAAGCCATATTTCTGACTAAATCCTGTAATGTTACCCATAATTCTGCTGTGGTTAAGGAGTCGATTATTTAGGTCATTACTGTATATGGGGACCTCCACAAATTCTTATTGTCGTATTCAATCTATGATTCTTGCAATTCTCAACTATGATTCTCGCATACATATCTCTGCTTTGTTATCGAAAGATAGTCATATCATATGTACAACAGAGTGTTTCTTTTATTTGGCTATTAAACAGTAAATCTTTCAATATATTGAAAGTTATGCATCATGCATGTGCAATAAATATTGCAATTCTGCATTCCTGTCAAATTCACATAAACTATCTTGACTGAAGATACAGGGAGAGGGTAACTTTAATCTTAAAGAAAGATATTATTGAACATTGAGAAATTTGCTAAATTCATCTCTGAGAAAAGTTAAAATTAAAGCACCAGCAGTCAGAGGACTTGCTCTCATTGCATTGAATTTAAAAAAAAATTTCATGGGATACCCTTAAAACCAACTCTATTCCTCCATATGCTGCTCCCACCCAACTTATGGCATATTATGATTCAATTTTGATTCTCGTACCATCAAACTTGTGAATCAACTTTGATTCTCGTGAAAATGGATGGATTTTAAGGCCTGCCTTTTGGCTATAGCAACTGTTTAAAGGAATTTTATTCTGAAACAATTTTAGTACTTTCTTTCAATATACCAATATTATATAATTAAAATGTCCAATTTGCCCAAATAATCTTGCTAATTTTGTTTTTATAACGGAAAAAAAAAAAAAATTCTGAAGAATGCCGAAGATCTTATGTTGTAGACGAAGTCAGGTTATTGAAGTCACATGATCTCCGGTCACATGATATAACACGTGACAATGACATAGCGATAGGGGAATTCCCGTTACTATCAAAACAAAGCAACCTTACTGTTTGCCAGCTTATCTATGTATATATGGCTTTGTGCATATATTATCAACATCTTTGTGTCAATTACGCATAACAATATAGCATTATAAAAGCATGCACTTACGTCGATATAAACAATGGCAGTGGTTCGTTTGAACATCCAATTATGACACTTTTCGAAGGAGGGATAACATATATAAATACATGTACACAAACTTTTGATACACATGCTTTATATACCCGTCAAAGTCATAGCAATTTCTGGTTTAAAAAAGTAATCACATATATATATATATAAACGCTCTTTATTCGACCCATATTCAGGAATACGCTTAGCTGGGAATTCTCTTTGTTGAGTCATGGTCACAGGTGAAGGAAAGTGGGACACATTTTAGAATAGTTGTCATCGTGAATATTTACTAATTACATCAATACATGTATGTAAATACATGTGCACGAACTTTTGATAAACATGCTTTACATACCCGTCAAAGTCATAGCAATTTCCAGTTTATTAAATGCTCTTTATTCGCACCATATCAGGAATACGCTTGACATGGAACGCTTTTTATTGAGTCATGGTGATACTCATGACTGGATGCTCCGGCAAAAATTTATATTCTTTACGGGAGTTGACATTTATCTTGGGATGGCATTCTCGTTGGTGGTCGGTTTTAATGTGGGTATTCACGTTGTGCTCAAAACACCTTTTTTCGAAGTGGACGGAATAACTTCTGGACCATTTCGTCGACGACCACTTTAATAGTTTCTGATTTTGCGCAATGGGTTTCCCCACAGAAATCACGCCAAATGTCATGTAAACGAACATCATTTGGAAATGAATGTAGAATTATACCCAATTGAATGTCACTATACCGACCACAGCCGAAAACACTGCATTTATTTGGCATTGTCACGAATGAATGAACGAAAAAATGATTGTGAACATATGGGACACTCGAGGCATATATATAGAAAATTAAAACAATATTGTGAACACGCGCCCGAATAGAGTTCACATGTCAGCTCGTGTTTTATTAATAGCTTTATTTTTGACACAACAGTGTTATCTACCCCGCTCAATCGGCCTTTTATATTTTTGTCAAAACAATAACTTTTCAAACAGCACTGATGACAAATCACAAGTGAAGATAACTCACCGGGCGATGACAATTCACCACGTATACACAATGTTATTGATGCCCCGCAGTATAAATTCCATTACACTCACGCGCTCATGTTATTTATTTCTCAGCTTATTTATTACGCGATTGTTATTGGAGTCATGGACTAGGATCATTGTGATCATAATACATGTAGGGCTGGCTTTCCGATAGCGTTTTGTTGTATTCATCAGGATAGTAATCTTTTAACATTGTATCGATTTTGCCAAGTGAACAACACAAATATAATTGATAGAATAAGCCACTATGATGACTATACCGTATAGTACACGCATATTCCTCCCTTTAGTTTAAAGTCGTCTCTTTCACCCATTTTAGGGGACCTAGCTCCACGAATACATGTACAAGGGACGGGTATCACAGCACATAGCGTTAAGAACAAACGAGAAAGCACAAGCGAAGATAGCACAACGAGTCCAGTACTGGAATGACTTTAGAGTCATTAAAAGCAGTCAGAAGAACAACAACAAGAATTTGGGGAACTCCGCAAACTGCATGGGACCTACTGCAAATCACCAAATTCAAATATTATACTTAATTCTATATAATTTTAATAGTGAAATATAACTATAATTATAATAATTATACTATTTATAGGCCAACTTATACTTATACAGTTAAATTCAGGATCTACAAGACTACATGAGTACACGTGTGCCTGACCTGGGAATAGTGGTATTATATTTATACTAAATTATAGTGGATCCCGGCCAGCTCGCCCCAGGGCCAAATCAGTCCAGACAGTTTTTGGCAAAGGAGAGTTAGAGTAGATCATACTACTTACTAGATCTAGTAGATGGGTCCATGACTACCCGCCACCGAGACAACCCGCCCCCGTTCACTGTGGGACAACCCGCCCCCGGACAACCCGCCCCCAAAAATCAATTAGCGGTAATCAGTGGCTGTTTTGAACGGAGCTCCCACAATCTTGAACGTTCCATCGATGAACCATCTGCGTGCGGTGTTGAGGAGGCTCAGTTGAAACGGTGTTGAAAAAACTATGTGGCGACAGGTGTCTAGGTTGATGTCTGCTATGAGGAATTCGTCGATGTTGAGATAGTCGGTGAAGTAAACAGAAATTAATTCAATTTTACAAAATGACAAGAAAAATAACTCCATCCTATTTATCCAATATGATTCCACCAGATTCTATGTCGTCTGGTTATAATTTTAGGCATGCTAGTATTCATCCACCTGACAGTAATAGGAATGCGTATATGGACACATTTCTACCGTCAACCACATGTGCTTGGAATAGTTTACCCGACTCAGTAAAGATGACCCCTTCGTTGAAAGAATTTAAACGGACCCTAAATGTTGATCGTTCAAAAATAGCCAAATTTTACTATCAAAGTTACTCCAGGAAAGCACAAGTTTATCATACTAGAATTAGATTAGGCTGTAGTAACCTGAATAAAGACCTCGTCGTAAACCACTTGGAAGATTCTCCGTTCTGTTCCTGTGGTGATTATGAAATTGAATCGGCATACCACTTCTTTTTTCATTGTCCTCTGTATACTCAAGAGAGAATAGAGCTCATGTCCGCGCTACCAACAAGCAGAATATCAATTGATATCCTATTATATGGCTCAAGTGAACTTTCTGATCGTCTCAATACTCAGATCTTTGTCGCCGTACAAAAGTTCATTTTACAAACTCGGCGTTTCTCATAACCATGATGAGTCGTACGATCGCCGGGCCATGCAATACACCACTATATGTAATTAAGTATTTGTTTTATCACATTATCTGTATTGTGTGCTCTGGTGGGGTCGATTCGTCATTTCTCAATGGAATTTAATAATTTCCAATCGAGTGCCAACCATTCTCCGTGTCACTGGGCCACTCCCCATGAAATTAAGTCATTGTTTCGTCATATTACATCATATAATGCTTAAGTACGCTTCTAACCAATTATTTAAATTTTAATATTAATTAACAGTTCAAGTAGTTTGATTGTTTTTTTCTCGCATTTCCTCCACGTGGGCCGCGATGCGTTTCGATTTGATTTCGATTTGATTTTGATTGTTTCATGGTTCTTAAATAGTATATGTTATAAATACAAAAGTTGTGTAACTAAAATATAATTATACGGTACTTCGCTTCACTCCCCTCTTTCGTTTTGGCCGATGTACGGTATGCAATACCAATTAACTTGACAAACGTTCTTCCTTCCTGCACTCTATCCCTCTACCCCCTCCTTGAACAATATTTTTTCGGATCTAACATGTTATCCCCGTCTGCTAAATTTACCCTATATATGGTATCTACCCTAGCTGATACCAAGGGTAAACTTCCTGCTCCGAGGAAAAGACTTTATAAAAGCCTTTTAGGCTTGTTGTCCAATCCCCGTTTTGAATATTATTATTACTTATGTCAATTTGTTTGAATGTATTACATGTTTTGTTCGAAATTAAATATTGTTTACACCAGATAGTCGGTGTCGATCTGGAAGTGGATGTTCTCAGGTGGTAGGTAGAACTCGGTAGGTGACAGGCTCATCAGGGGGTAGTTCATCGTCGCAAGGCAGGTCAGGGTCTACTATCGACGTCTCCATTGGTTCAGGTTGACGTATGATGGCGATTCGATGTGGCAGGTCGAAGTCTAAGTTCAAGTCGTCTGAAGTCTGGTCTGATGATGGCTGAGGTGATGAGGTGGCATTGGTAGTATCGTCGTCGTTGATAACGTCCATGGCATCCGACAGTCGTTGAGACGTATCATCGGCTTCTTCGCGTAGCATATGTCAGTGGCAATGGTATCTGAGTCGCAGTCCATCATTGATGCTAAGTCGAGGATGTCGTCGGTAGAATTTCGAGAAGTGTCTGGCCTGTTGGATATAATTTATATTATAATTTTTTTATTATAATTATATATTTAAAAGGTGATTTACAGAACACAGAACCGTAAGTATACAATAATTACTTGTCTTTGCAAGCCGTAGTATATTTATTATATATCTATTATATATTTACATGGTATTTATATAGATTTTAAAATATTACAAAGTGATTTACAGAACACAAGACCGTAAGTATACAATAATTACCTGTCTTTGCAAGGCTTGCAAATGAAATTAAGGGCGACGGTCCCTCGTTTCGCATGAAAATACTGCACGTGGTCGATTCCAGTGTCACATAGTCGGTGTTGTCAGTGCCCACAAACATCACAATCAACCTCCAGTTAACATCAGTGAGATGAATCCCGATCACTAAGTGTTGTGATAACACTGTGATAATTAATGAACCATTTGCATCAAACGTTTGTTTTGAAAGCACCCCTTTTAATTAGTCTTCACTTACCTTAAGTGCCGTTCAGTTGTCAAAACATTGTGTCATTCTTTATCTCAGTCCACGCATTGACATAATTAATGAATAAACACATGTTTTGTTGATCAAAATCTTTAATAATATATCATCAAAGAACATAAAAGAACATAATCACTATTAACAATTTCGGGACAACCCGCCCTCATTTATCGGGACAACCCGCCCCCAAAACAGCATAGGGGCGGGTTGTCTCGGGGGCGGGTAGTCCCGTTCCCTAGGCTAGTAGATGGGCGCGAAGCGCCCGGGAATGGATCGATGGTCGAAAAGATCGAGTGATCTTCTCCTTCATCCCACCAGTTTTTGGGGCGAGCTGGCCCAGCTTTTATTCAGTGATTCACGGTCATTGGCATTAATTAGAATTTAGATTAGGCAATTTATTATTTATAATTTTATTTATCAAATATCAATTTAAATTTTATCATATTTTTTGGACAAATTTTGTTAAACTTAATGTTATGATTTACCCAACTCCCAGATCCACAGGGAAATTCCTTCAAGCACAGAGTTTTTAACTGATTCTCGAATGCCGAGAATGCAGCACTCGAAGGACTGAACGCTGTCATCCTGTGAACATCTATTTTTCAAAAGTTTGTTTTCTTTGGTAACACGGCGTCCATTTTGACGCTAAATTCGGACTTCCGCTGTTAAGGTAAATTGAAAATCAAGTAAAGGATTGGGAAACGAACAGGAACAGAACTCAGTTCCCGGTAATGATTGAATGTGTATCAATTGGTGAACTTTTGTGCATACAATGCGAGCAGATTTACATATATATGGCAAGAAACATGAGCAAACAGTTAAGGGGACCATATGTTTTTGTCCCATGTAGAAAGTCTTGGGACAGAGCGGGACAAGCGTTACAGACCGAAGCTGATCAATATAGAAGACATGTGTTTCTGGTGTTTATAAATCTGCGTATCAGTAGAAACTCTTGGGACAGAGCGGGACAGGTGCCACAGAAGCTTATATAATCAATGTTATCTCGAGTTATCTGCGTCCCAGTAGTAACCCTTGGGGAAGAGCGGGACAAACGTTACATAATTTTATAGAATCGTTTTTAATTCTAGTGGTTATCTGCGTATCAATAGAAACTCTTGGGACAGAGCGAGACACGTGTTACAGAAGCTTAAATTTTTTTTTTTATTTCTAGTTAGCACGCCAGCGTGTATACTGTGCTTGAAAATATAAAAATCGACTGGTGTTATGGGGGATTATGGGGGATTAGGTCCATGTAAAAGTTAAAATGGGTCGCTTTAAAAGCTGTAGTGTTACCCCGCTAAATAAAATAGTCCGACACAGATTAGCACATGTGCTTATATTGATATTACCACACCCTTTGGAAAGCATGCAATCGTGTGGTAATCAAAGATGGATTTAGATTTGATACCTAGGAGTAGTTTTGTCCGGGAAGTGTTTTGGACGGGTCAAATCGTGACCCCGACCTGACCTTGACATTCAAAATGGTCAATTCAAGGTCAAATCGGTAAAACGGACGGATTTCGACGAAATTTGATACCTAGGGGTACCTTTGTCCGGGGAGTGTTTTGGACGGGTCAAATCGTGACCCCCGACACGACCTTGACCTTTAAAATGGTCAATTCAAGATCAAATCGGATAAAACGGACGGATTTCGACGAAATTTTATACATAGGAGTCCTTTTCTCCGGGGAGTGTTTTGTAAGGGTCAAATCATGACCCTGACATGACCTTGACTTTCAAAATAGTCAATTCAAGGTCAAATCGCGCCTTTCGCCGGAAAGCAGATGGGAAACAGCCCGGACGAATTCGGGCCCACCAGCTAGTGTAATAAAAAAGACAACTTGAAGAATGTAATGTATAACACGAGAAACGGGAAAACTTGATATATGGAAGTATCCAAATTTCCCACATGGAATTTGAAAGCTAGTTTATATTATAATTATATTATAATTTATATTTATGGCTAATAATATGATCTTGGTGGCGTTACCATTTCTGACTATGGTTTTCTTGTAGTTATCTGTGCCCCAGTCCTTGGGACAGCGCGGGGCAGGCGTTATGTACAGCAACTTATAGAAGTGATTTTATTTCTCATCGTTATCTGCGTCCCAGTAGTAAGTTAGTAACCCTTGGGACAGAGCGGGACAAACGTTACAGAAAATTATAGATAGTTTTTATTTCTAGTGGTTATCTGCGTCGGAGTGCGTCCTGTGCAGTGGTACTTAACCTTGGGACATGTGTTACAGAAGCTTACAGAATCGTATTATTTCTAGTGGTTATCTGTGTCCCAGTAGTAGCCTAACCCTTGGGACAGCCTGAGCGCGGGACGGGACAAAAGTTACAGCAACTTATATATATAGAAGTGATTTTTATTTCTCATCGTTATCTGCGTCCCAATAAGTGATATCACTTACTCGCGGTGAATCCGCCATTTGGTCTCCGGAGGTCAAAGTTAACAAGTAGCATCTATTTTTAGCATATGACTAAAGTCTGGGAATTCCCAAAATAAAATGGCAACAGGTCGTTACCGAATCGCAGGTGCGAGAACTTCATAAAACTAATTAAACACTCACCCTGAATACATACAATACGTAGGTTTCGCACAGTAGATGGATTGGATGTATCACGTATGTTTTTTGAGTTATTTTTTTAACGCAAGAACTCGCTATTTATCAGTAACTTATGGGAAGTTCGTTGACAAAAAAGGGCGTTTGAATGTCTGCATCGTCACCAGATCCTAACTCTATAGATGACATGGTCACAAAACAATTCTTAAACACGTAGTTGCACTGAGAATAAATGAAATTAGGCTATAAAATGTTGATAAAAAATTCTCGCACTCAGCTGTCGAATGTTTACAAATGGATGCTACTTCTCAACTTTGACCTTTTACCGGCTTTTACCGGTGGGTGGGATAAAAAGTTAGGAATCGGACCATATGGAACCATCGGCCATCTTGAAAATCGCGAACCAGTAATAAGGCTTATAGTGACCATTGGGACAGAGCTGGACAAAAGATACCGTAGTTTATAGAATCGTTTTTATTTCTATTGGTTATTTGCGTCCCAGTAGTCACCCTTGGGACAGAGCGAGACAGGCGTTACAGAAGCTTACAGATTCGTTTTCATTTCTAGTGCATGGTTATCTGTGTCCCAGCATTAACCCTTGGGACAGCGCGGGACAAGCTTTACAGACGTTTATAGAATCGTTTTTATCTCTAGTGATTATCTGCGTCCCAGTAGTAACCATTGGGACAGAGCGGGGACAAACATTACAGCAACTTATATATATAGAATTGATTTTTATTTCTCATCGTTATCTGCGTCCCAGTAGTAACCCTTGGGGCAGAACGGGACAAACCGATTGCAGGGCATCACGCTGGTGCAATATCTACCATTTTCCTTTATTTGGCTGCCATTAAGCTAAAGTGACAATAAATTGTTTATCCATTGAGCTAGAATATTCATATAAGTTATGGTATGCCTTACATTGCACAATTCTGCTCGTTTATTTTTGAAATATGACTACAAATGGTGATTTTTGGTAAAATTTATACCGCGTTCTGTAAAATAAAATGTTTGAGTGTTCGAAAGGGATTGGTACCCACGAAATGACATATTTCATTGCTGGATTGATCAGTTAACTTAAAAAATACAAAATAAAGTCGCAATTCTTAGCCAGTTCCAAACAGCAGAAACTAATTTAGAAGATATCAGTGAAAATAGTTATTATAATTTTCAACTTCCGGCAGCCATTTTGGTGGCCATCTTGGACGTGGAGTTAAAAATGTAGCATTATGTCTTAGCTTCACAATAATATATACATTTGTATACATTTGTCAAGATTTTCTCTTAATAATTTGCACCAAACTGACTTATAGTGGCTCGTCTTAAAACGGCGGCCATGTTGGACGCCATCTTGTCATTTTTTTCGTGTTAACATTGCTTATGAGGGACATAATAAGAAAGAAAAGTTCAGAAGTTAAGAACTTAAGTCCTGTGTTCGGGGGTGCAGGGATACCATATCAGATACAAGTATTACAAGACTATAATATGTGTTTTCATCACCGTTGCGTGACCTTTTGACCTCTGGTGACTTCATCAATAAAACGTCATATTTTGTTTTTTTGCTGCCAGTGGATAGAGTATTCAAATTCCTACAAAATGACACATCACAAAATCCCAATCACAATGACAGCACTTATATGGGATATGAGTTTCCCCCACCCCACCATAATCGGAAAAAATGGTAACCGAGTAAGGCTAAACTTTGGCCCAGTATGCAGAGGCGGACTGGCCGATCGGGAGACCGGGAAATTTCCCGATGGGCCGGAAGCCGGAAAAATTCTGATTCCACGTGATTTTCTATCAAGCGAGAATTCGATGGGGTTTTTTTTACGGTTGGGGAGGGGGGGGGGGTATATATGGTTGGGCCGCCCAACCACAACTTGGGACGCGAATGAAGCCGACGTGGGCCGCCACATGTGTTGTGTAACCAGCACTCTTCTCACATAAATTCAAGAAGTGAATTCCATTTTATAACGGCGTCTGAGATTTCCAGATTGTAACCATATTTGGAACCGTCACTAAACAAGAATATATTGATTCGGAAATTATTCCACATGTAAAATGTTTTACTTCGGATAATGTGTACTGCCAATATATATATATAAATATATATTATCCGAGAAGCGGAAAACCGGCGAGGAAAGACAGAATTTAAGTTTTTCAGGTTCCCCATGTGAGTATAATGTGACATTCGGGGGGGGGGGGCAGAGGCGGACTGACCGATCGGGAGACCGGGAAAATTCCGGACGTGGGCCGCCACATGTTTTGTTTACCGAGCCGAACTGGCTAATCGTAAATTTGTCATTAAATGAACTTGTCAGCATCATATAACACCACATAAAGACCCCGCTAATCTCGAGATTTTAACGGTAACTCCCAGCTGTAAATCAGAAAAAAAATCTCACCCACCCCTCCCGGACTCTCCCCCAATTGAAATTTACAACAAAATAGGAACGCTTCAGTTGATGCCAGTCTAGATGCCAGGATTCGCGATGTTTTTGTATATATAGTTTTCAAAATTTCTCAACCATGAACAGCCCGGTGTGTCGTGTTCTCTTGCCCGTAGCCGTTTGCATTTGTCTGGAGTTAGACTGCTATAGATGTTCGAATTTATGCAATTATTCAGGTCAAAATATCTGAATGGTCTCATACCGGGAATATATATAGAACCATGGTTTAGAATATATATAGGATATTAGGCCACGGGTGGAAACGGAATTATGCAAAAACATGTATTTGGTCTGGACATCTGATTCAAGGAGAGGGGGGGGGTGCAAATGAAATTACGCAAAACATGTATTTGATCTGATTCTGATTCAAGGGGGGGGGGTGCAGTTGGAATTTCCAAGGTGGACTGTGGACACACCCCGAACAGATGGGCCGGTATTATATTTATTTCCCGGGCCGGATTTTTGGCCCAGTCCGCCTCTGCCAGTATAGGTACAATAGGACCCAAACTATTTGCTGTTAATATCGTTTTTCATGACCAGTACATATTAGGATACATGAAAATACAAAAGAAGTTAAGTTGGGGGATGCAGGAGGGATCCTACCAGCTCATGGAATATAAGCTATTCTTGTGCACGGGCGTTATATTATGAAAAGATGTACATGTAAGGGTTATATACACAGTTTATTTTAACGGGAATTCGTATTCTTATAACTTCGTATGAACGTTTTAGTCGGTCGAGTTCCGTGAAATATATGATATGATATGAAAACATTGTCAAGAAAAATGCAAATAATATCTGCTGGTATGTTAGAAATTGATTGCTGTATACTCTTAATCTGTAATCTATATCCACGGGAACCGTTTTGAAAAGGCTGCACGTTTATATTGGCGGGAGAAATTGCAGTTTATGTTACCATTAAAGTTGTGTCTTGAACGTTGCGTGGAAGTTTTAGTCAATGGAGTTAAAATACTTTATTATAAAACAATGCAAATTCACCAAATATTAATTCCTGTAATACGTATATACTACCATTTTGTTTTTTCGAGCTAAATATATATTAAGGGCTCCAACAAGTATAAGATCACAATATAGTTACACAGGTTTATATCTACACATACCCAGAACCATGATACCCTTATAAAGGTAAAGTATGACCTCATTAAATGGTGGGCTCCAAAATGAAAGCCCAAACAAGCAAATATGTATTTGATGCTAAACAGAAATGTTTGTCAAGCTCTTGTATCTGCTAACGGACTATCTAGCCCTCTGCTATTCACATACATTATATATACACTCTGGTGACAAATGACTACCATGTTCACACGGCACAATCGTTTCGACGATTCTACGACCAATTCCACGATTCTGCGGCTTGACAACCACGGTGCTACGGCAGTTCAACGATTCTGCGGCCTTATTATACGTGAAATTTGATGACAAACTTAGATAATGGGGCCTTTTACTGAATTGGGACGATAAAAGTGGGCTTCTTATTGTATGCATTATGTAGAGTAGACTTTGCAGGTCCACCAGGTTGACTCACGGAATACATGCGAAGATGCGATCAATACATAAAATGAGTCACAATCGGCTCGGCCAAGTCTAGATAATCCGATCGAACCGCGAACCGATCTCAAAAAGTCGTTTCTTGGGCTACAAGGGGACATTAACAGTGCGAAAATTAACATCCAACGTAAGCTTTGATAAGCATAAATGTATTATTTGTCAAATTCGTACCTCCGTTGACGCAATATTCGATTAAACTACACACAGAAATGCAGTAACAGTGTCAACTATTTGACAACGCCCCGCTTCGACCATGACAACGACGATTGTGCGACTCGTTGAACGGTAAGTTTCATTTGTATACGACGTATCTGTCACTGCACGATCGGACAGCTTAGTTATGCGTGTAAGCCCATATATGCTGCATCAATAAATGTTTGGAACAGTACCTTCGTTGTACAATGCACATGTCCTGGATTCAATACAGTACTGTGTATTTACTGATCCCCACATGTGAAGCTATAGAGACCAAGTCACAAAAGAGATTTGTCGCTAAACGAGCATTCTCTTTAATTTTTTGATTTTTTGAACATGACAAAATGCCCGACTTACATGTATGTGAACATTTTCCTTCTTGGTGCACATAGCGGCTTTGTAATTTTTGTAAAGTTGACTTGTTCATTCGAAAATGTCAGCACTTACCCTACCATAACATGAGTTATTTTAGTTATATTCTGATTAGCAGGTAGGCGATGTCCTCGAAAAATTATTGACCGTTTATTTACTTTTATAAATGCGTTTGTATGAAAGTATTAGTTAAAATTCTTTATGGTTATCTGAAACTGAAAGTAATGAGCAACACTTTAAAAAAAAAGAAAAAAAGGGATGGATGCCAGAATATTGCAGTAAAAACGTATACATACATAAACTAGAAGAACATTGGGTTGGTTGGTCCCGAAAGTAGCCAAAATAAAAAAATAACCTATAGGTATACGCTGATTTATGACCCCCTACCCCTGATCCCCCGGTTCGGATGCCGGTATATTATTAACATGGGGTGTTTTGTTGCGGTATAGTATTTTTAATTGGGTAAACTGGTGTGTGCATACTTCAAATGAGTTAAGAATTAATAGGAAATAAATGTCATAGAATTGTAATATCTGGAGGCAAATCTTGACTGCGTGAGGGAATTATATTTTAGATAACTAGATTTTAATCACAAATAAATAAATCATTATAGAATATCATTTTCACCGTTTATAGATATATATATACCTGGATGTCAAATATGGAATTATACTCACAACAAAATATTAAGTTTCATGTGTGGAGTTAATTTCTAAGGCGACCATTCCCCACCATCGATACCACAACGCAACTGAGAATAAGACATGTTGACCATAAGAAAATACCGAGGCATTGTGAGTCGGCTGCTAGTTAGGCGTACAGACAGACGGAAGGAAAGTTGGATAGGTGGAAAATTTAAATCATGTAATGTGTGGTGCACAGATATGGAAATTAAACCTGCACAGTATAGCAATATACGATTCGACATTACTTTATTTTCCACAGCTGGCTCCAAATAAAAGAGTGTTAATCTCGTAGCCTTGAGGTCGTGTGATTCATATGCGTATTCATGTCTATAGCGAGCGTGACATTCATTAGAAAACGACTTCTCGTGAGCACAAGTTAATGAAATTTCAATTGCTGGTCTCACAATCGTCGTTGTCATAGTCGACTACTCGGCGTTGTCAATTGAGTTCGATGATACCCCCCACAAATATGGACACAGCGCCATCAATCACAGAACTGATGTTAACATCAGTTGTGAAAACTCAACCAAAGACGTATGGCTATGTTATTATATAGGTTTCCACTCAATTTTATAGGACATTATATATATTTTCTCAACTCTAAAGACGAATTTAACACAGTGATGTGTGTAAATCCTAAACAACTGGTCTATTTGTGTCAAAGATTATGTACTGTTGTGCTAACTGTCTATAGTGCTGAACTCTCTATACCGATTATCGATTCGAAGATCGCCGTACCTAATAGAAATATAATATGTGGTACATAACTGTCTATATTTCTGGAATTATTCATTTCTTAATGTTTTTTTTCGTGTTTATCGCATCAGCCTGGTCGCAGAATCGTTAAATTGCCGCAGCACCGTGGTTGTCAAGCCGCAGAATCGTGGAATTGGTCGTAGAATCGTCGAAACGATTGTGCCGTGCACGATGTTATCATGTTACAACTGTAGTTTAACGTTATGGATACCAGTAATCCATGTATATGCAGGTATTGTAGACAGTATGATGTATTAATATCTCATATTTGGTGAAATTGTTGACTGTACCTCGATTTTGACTGGTGGAAATCAAACACACCGGTAGTGTTGCTATCTATGACTCAATTTGTCCTTCCGAGCAGATATCCCCGCCACAGGTTGTCGGATCTCAATGAAGTATCCGAAAAATGGATGTTTACTGCGAGGACATTCAATGGTCGTTTGACCAGGTTTTTCATTCTAGAATTATTATCCTTCGTTTATCTAAAAAGCTCTGTATCTTGGCTGCCCACTTCTTGGATTTAGCAATTAATGAAAAAACGTGTAAACATGAATATAAATTGACATATTTAAAAAGCTGTTCACGAATGTGTTGATGCTTTGTAGTAATGACCCCAATACGCTTCCCCCATTGTTTATTAACCGATCGCGTTCGTATTTGGCCACCCATTCACCATACTCACCTTCACCTAAATACCCACTGTTTTGCTCTATCTTCGTGTTGACTAAAGGTCGAGATCATTCAACATATTTGTATTGAATGTGTAACGTGTATTGTATACTGAATCGCCATGGGTCTTAACCCCGTAAATGTTCTGACAACTCGTGTTTTGTTATCATGTTAATTGTTTGGCTATATGTGGGTTAATAAACTCTTGCTTAAAAATAAAAATAACAAACTAAAAAAGATAACAAAATATTGGGGTGATAGTTGCTGTTTTGGATTAGCTAGTCTGCATCGTATGATGTTTACACTTTTTCTTATATTTTTGTCGCATACATAATATCAAGGTCGAGATAATTCAACGTATTTGTATTTAATGTGTTCCGTGTATTGTACATGTACTGAATCGCCATAGGTCTTAACTCTTGTTTTGTTATCATGTTAATTTTTAGGCTATATGTTAAACTCTTGCTTAGAAATAAAAATTACAAACTAAAACAATAACAAAATAATTGGGTATTCTGTTCTGGACTAGCTAGCCTACATCATAACCGTTGCATCTTAAATTCATATGGCATCACATACATGATTTGTTTTGTTGTGGGGGGGGGGGGGGTATCACGCAAACTCGGTCAAACCGTTCAACAGGGACCAATTTATCAATGCAGCAAACATTATGATGATAATTCTAATACAAAACTTGTTCTGTCCTTTTAGTCTTGTAATTCATCCATGCACTCATCCACTTACAGGGATGTGATATTGGTGTCACATGCCCCAATACGTTGGTCAACATTTTCAACATCTGGAAATTTCTTTCACGACACAACCTCAGTTGGAAATTTCAGACTAAAATTGGTTTAAATTGTTTAGTATCAGTTAAAAAAATTGTTGTTTTCAGACAAAAAGCCGCCTATTTATACAATTTAAATAACTTGTGAACTGAAATGGCTACCAGATATTATAACAAATTAATCCAACCTAGCTAAAGAACAAGATGTAAGATCGATGAAAACTCCAACCTGACAGGGGATTGCTAATGGAAGTTCCCGAAAGGGTGCGGGTTGCACTAAGAAACTTTTAGGTGGACACCCCAACGGGGACCCTCCATAGTCATGTCCCTGTTCACACATGATTTACACTTTTTTAATGTTCCGGGCCAATACTATTGAATATTACAGAATAATAGCCTATATAGGCCTACTATTAATTGGACATTAGAACATAAAAAGACAAACAAACATATGCACGAATAGGCCCAAGCACGTGTACCCTCCTCCGAACACACATAACAAAATTAAAAGATGTGCCGGCCTGTCCGAAATAATATAATGGATATATTTTCAAACAGAAACAGTCGAAATGTGAAATATATAATCCGAATTTTTGACATCCATAATCCGTTTTGATGACATTCATTGCGGCATCGATCCACGGCTATGATACCCGAAATTATAATGGTACCCACACGTGATCGCGAATAGTATTTTTGCGAACCGCACTTTAAGTAGAAACTTTTAAGGTTAACCGAACATAAAATTTTGCTATCGATACACGTATTCCCCGCCATCAATGGCTGATAATTATGTCACAAACGAACTACATGTACCTAACGTCAAAAAGTTTCTATTATTTATGATAAAAACGGAAATGAGCCGGAATTTCCATTAAATATATCGGTGTGAGAGAAAGATATGATCGCTATCCCATTGAGGGAACATTCCGCTTTACAAAATTATGTTTTAAATAGTGGATATTATCACTCAACTTGGCGATAAATACATTCATCTGAGGGAGCTATGTTGATTTTATCAAAAACCACATGGTCCGTTTTATTGATACCTTCCGATTTGGTGATATAAGGTACATGGGATGAAGATGAAATCCATATATACATAATGCATATCTTCATATATTCACTCAGAAATATTTCTTTTTTGGCAAAAAGATGGGAAGCAGATACCTATGGGAACTGTTATTTATGGTTTTGCTTCCGATCAAGCTACTACCGTTCCACTGTTTTTGGGTTGTATTAAAATGTTGGAATATGTTAAATATTAATTCTCCGAAAGAACCAGGCTGATATACTTTTGTTTCATATTATTCTGATTTATTTATGGGGGTGGGGGTCCCAAAAAGTTGGCATGGAAAAAATGGAAGTGTCAATGACATTGTAGCTCAAATTGGGAAGGAGTTAATTTTTTGCTGAGCAATGAATATAATGATACAGGAGGAAAGTAACAAAAAATACAGTAAAGGTCTTGTAATGTGTAGATGAAACTATTTTCATTTCAAACATTCACACATTTCACCAATATATGTGGGATGCAACATGTGCCGATGGATTCAATGTTGTATAACGAATTTCGGAAATAATCGATGGCTCCAATCTAGAGATGACCCGAAGATCCATATGAAGTTTGGTGACGATTGGATGTGGGATGTGGCCTGTAAGGCGTGCCCAAGTATTTAGTCATGCGAAGAGTAAAATCCAATATGGCCGCTGGCAGCCATGTATTTCAACGAATTTCGGAAATAATCGATGGCTCCCATCTAGTGGTCACCTAAAAAATCCATATTAAATTTGGTGACGATCGGATAAGTGGATGTGGTCTGTAGGGTGTGCCAAACGATTTAGTCATGCAAAGAGTAAAGATGGTTGCCGGCGGCCATGTTTTTAAACAAAAATCTTTCAAATTCGATAGCTCTCATCTAGAGGTGATCCTAATCATGCTTGTAAACTTACAAAACATTTATTCGATATATGCGGGCTGCAGGGTATGCCGATGGATTCAAATTTGAAATCCAAGATGGCTGCTGACGGTCATGATTTTTGTTATCGAATTTCGGAAATAATCGATTGCTCCCATCTAGAGGTCACCCTGTATATCCATATGGAGTTTGGTGCCGATCATATGAGGGATGTGGCATGTAGGGGGTTACAAAGGATTTAGTCATGCAAAGAGTAAAATTCAAGATGGCTGCTTAAAAATTATCAACTTAAAGTTCGAATATTAGTGTTCACTATATATATCAAATTACATCACACCACAACATAGATTATGTGCCATTTGCACAACCTATGACCCACTATCTTCGTTATAGGTTAAACTGAAACAGGGGAATCTGCTGATCAGCATTTTAGGTTGTAACACGCATGCTGATCAGCAGCTGATTCAGCATGTTGGGAACGCCCGTTTGATGCTGAAGTTTGTAGAGAACTACATTACATTACATGTTGAGTGTGAGATTGAATGCATTCTATGGAAATAACCATTATATTGGTCATCGAGCAACCGCTTCTTGGGTCATACAATCAATGGAAATTCACTGAAATTAAGGAAGAATATTGTATTCTAGTATATACACACAAAGCTCGAGGCACAACGGAAACGCGAACTAAAGTCACCTTCCGTACATAGAACCTTATTGGTACACACAAATATTATTCATGCACATGCATCGGAATGTCATATTTAAACCACCGAATAGTTCTGTTCCAGTTGTGAAGAAATTAGACACGCGTAATCCATATAATGCCCATGTCAAAAGAGAAGTAGAAAGTCAAACGAATTAACAGAAGAATGTGGCACCTTGATATTCAAACCCAGTACATTTCCTTCTTCAGCAGAGGGCGATCCGTGATTATTCTACTGTGACACTTTGAGCTCAGAGATGACACGTCATCAAGGCTCTTGGCAACCCTTTCTGGTCCGGTGACCTCGCTGTTATGGTGCATATAAGAGGAGCGACTGTCCGTGGCGGGATGGTAATTATCCCAGAGGTACGACCCTTCCTTCGGTCCGGAAGTGCACATCTCAGAAGTGTTGTCGTAGGATGACGTGAAGCAAACGAGGTTTCGGTTTCTATTTACAACGTTGTCTGACTCATTTGGGTTTGTTTTCATTGAGGACGTAAGCGATGGGTTCAATGTTGATGCATGATTCAATGGCATGATGTAGGATGGTTCCGAAATGTTCTCCTGTGAGTCCACCTGGGAGTTGGAATTAGGACAACTCCCGACGTTAGGCAGTAATGACGTGTTGTCGGAGTAAACATCACACGACGATGCACTGTCACTTTCAATGATGGTTTCTATTGGATACGAAAGTCTTGACGTAGATTGTCCAATAGTTCCAAATCCGGGCACCTTGCTCTGGTGGTAACGAGAAATACTGCTGGGTAGACTGAGACTTTCGCTTCCAGTTGTCGAATCAATTTTGCTCGTACCAGTGGTGCAGTTAGACAGCCTTGGCGAAACGTAGGCAATATGATACGGCGAATAAGGTGGGTTGGGATCAACTTGTTCGGCGTCGTCATTGATTGGCGTCAAGTTGCTAAGGTAATCATCTGATATTTCACTCTCGTTGATAGGGTACAACACACGTGATTCCGTTATAGATTTTGGTTGGTTGAAACTTTCGCGCTGTCCTTTGTTCATAGGATACACTCTAACTCTCGGGACACCTGCTTTTTGGATCTCTTGTTGTAACAAACACGGGGTTCTGTCAGGATCAGCGAAATGCGGATTAATAGAGTTATTCCTCTTGTTTCTTTTGGAGATGAGGCACATGCAAATCCCGCCTGCCAACACGATGGAACTGATAATGAGAACCGGAACCATAATAATCCAAGTTATCCCTCCGGATACATTATCGTCCCCTCCGACAACAACTCCTGTCTGGTTCGCCATTATCGATGATCTATTCATCTCAATAAATTAATTAATCGGCGTCTCAAGCCATTGTACATATATGAACCTGGACGAAGCGAAATTCCTATTTGCCCAACAAAGCTGCATCCTAGTGAATTTCTGGACATGTGAGCGTGGCCTTTTGTCCACAAATATCGCCGATCAGAGTGTTAAGCAGTCGTTGTCGTGTCAGCCAAACAATGGCCCAAAACTACGGTGAGACAATGAACAGTTGTCACTCGGGTGAGTACTGTGCGTATTCGACAGCACGGCCTGGCTGAATGCTGCAAGCCTGATCACCAGGTGCGTAATTGTGCATGCACCGAGGACAGGGCGGTGCGGGGCTAGGTTTGCGATAGATCATGCCATGAATATATATACTCTGGCTACGCCCATAGAGATGACGTTCCACCCGTTCAAAAGCTTGAAACTTCTGGATGGGTAACTTTATAGCATTGAAACATATAAACGCATTTAAGGGGGGGGGGGGGGGGGTCAAGTGACCAATTTTGAATGTGGAATTCCATGCAAATCTCCCCCAGCAAAAGTTATATATGAAGCAGTTGTCTGGGAACTAGAGCAACCATATAATTAAACAGACATAACATTTAACTGGCGGCTGGGCTTTGTAAATAGGCATTTTTTGCTATAAATGCATTTTAAGATTTTTTTTCTGGAATTGCAACAGTGCCAACACTTGACCTAGTTTTGAAAAAAAAATATATAAAAATAAATACATCAACATTCTATATATTGGAACAAATTCCAAGCCGACCCGCCAGATAAATTTGTTTTGTTTAAATACCGCACAAAGTCACACCCATAAATATTTGCAACTCTGTAACTTTTGCTACGGGGATTTGCATTGAAATGCCCATTCAAAATTGGTTACTTGACCTCCCCCTTATAATGTATTTCTTGGATAATACCCGTCCCTCAACAATGTACATATATTTCACATGCAGTAGGCGGAGGTCCCATCTTGAGATTGCATTTAAACACGCGTCTTCCGCGAGCCAATTTCGTGATAAACATGAATTGACTACCCGCACTGTTGCTCATCTGTTCCCCGAAAATCATTCCTGTCCCGTTTTATATTCCACTTCGATTTTGATCATGTCCCACTTCGATTGTGATTTTGTAATGTTTTTATAACACGAAAAGGCTGGAAAAGTTAGACAAAACGGCAGATGTGTGAGTTTGTCAACATGTATTTTGGTCACTGTGAGGGTGATAAATAAATACAGATCGCGTTGTATTAAAGGTGCGGTTGGCCTTGGCGGTGGGTATCCTGTGAAAATATTTCCACCCGTCAAAAACCGCCACAAACAGAAAGAACATCAAAATGTAGACATACTTTGTCCGTATACAAATAAGAAATATCGCATAAACAGTATGTTATTGTCATATTTTTTACCATTGTTATGTAAACAAAGGCATAAAAAGTTACTTTTCTGGTGTTTGTTTATATTATGATGGTAAACATAAAGAGCGTTCTTTGTGGGTGAATTCCTGATATGGAACGAATAAAGAGCGTTTATGCCATTTGTGTGTGATTAGCCAGCAGCATTGTGTTGTATTCTGTAACACAATCAGGCTCTTGCTTAGGTAAAATATAGTAAATCTTTATGATAACATGCTGTTTACGAGATGGTCATGGTATATATGAACGAAACTGTATGCGTTTTAATGTTTTTCTGTTTACGGTGATTGGAACAAATATGAATATTTTCGACAACTAAGGCCGCACGTGCCTTTAATACAATGGAGAAATGTCGAGTTGATTTCTTGCGAACCAGCCGGCACATCTTCACATGGAATCTTGAGATTTATAATAACTGGGTATACCATTAGTTATACATGGAGCAAATCAGCACGATCCTATAATCATTTCCATTCGAAAAGTGCAGGGAAATTTCACCCGAAAATGTTTTACTTCTTAGTCGATTTGTGTTTACCTGATCACTTCTTTGCTGCTCCACTTCGTTGGTGATTAATCAAGTATATGAGGACTGAAAACTCGTCGAATTAAGGCCATATAGGAGTGAGATATATGGAGAAAGTTGAGTGATATATGGGTCATTTCCCCAAAATTTGCTACCATTTTTTCACTGAATTTTGATACATGTTTATAAATCCTTATATTCTTTTGTAAATACTTCTTTCTCTGTACTTATCTATGTTCATGTGAATTATTGGAAACTAATCATCATCACTGTCAAAACTAGAGGTGTGACTTTCCCAATGGGACTAAGGATACCTCCCCCCGGTGTTTTTAAAACACTAAGATGTTTCACATGTCAGTAAACAATAAGTTAAAAAATAAAATAACAGATTCCCATTGTTAGGTGCAAAACCCTAACCCATAACCCTAATTTTAAACCTATTGACCGAAAAATGTAGGAATAAAAGCTCGGACAAAATTATGCATGTTGCGAAAATGTTCTAAGTCGAAAAAGGGGATAACTCCACAAAAAAAAAGTCGGACAGACGTCCTAATAGCAGGTGCACATGTTCCCGTTTTAAATATCTGTGCCAACTTTATAAAACAATGACCTAAACAAGTTGGAATAAAAGCTCGGACAAAATTATACGTGTTGCGAATTTTTTCTAAGTCGAATAAGGGGGATATCTCCACCAAAAAAGTTCAACATACGTCATAATCGCAGGTGCACAGGTTCCCATGGTGGTTGATGTCCCTGCCAATTTGTGTCCATCGACGACGGACGAACGACGGACGGACGGGCGGACAAGCTGATTCCATTATACCCACCCCATAACTTCGTCACAACTTCGTTGCGGGGTATAATTATAAATTACTCACAATCTCGAAAACAGTCATTTCTAAAGGATTCCATGTAAAAACTCATTGATTTTTGTGGAACAATTATAATTCATAAGAAGCGGAACATGATGGATTTCTGGAGCTAAGAAGGGGGCATCTGTTAACTAAGAAGTGGCACCCATATGGTTGTAATATCAATTGCCCATAAATGTAATGCTTGAAATAACACAGGTCGTGAATCGTTTTAGTCCGTGAGCTAATAGGAGTACCCTTGCACCCCCCCCCTGCATGGGACTTAACTTTACCCCACTCATTTTGTTCCTTATTATGTCCTTCAATTTTTAAGCTATGTTAACAAGAAAACAAAGTGGCCGTGTAGACTCCAGACAAGATGGCGGCCATTATGGCCGCCGTTTTTCAGACTGGACCCTAAGTCAGTTTGATGCAAATTATAGCGGGACCTAGTCTGATAAACGGCGGCCATGATGGCCGCCATCTTGTCTGGAGTCTACACGGCACTTTTTTGTTCTTGTTAACATTGCTTAAAAATTGAAGGACATAATAAGGAACAAAATGAGTGGAGTAAAGTTAAGTCCCGGTGGGGTGCAAGGATATACCCCTATTAGCTCACGGACTAAAACGATGCCACTTTTTGTCTGTTTCTGCAAATTTTTTCCGAACACTGGGTGGTTCAGCAGCCCGGCTTACGCATTTTTTCATGGCCCTGTAAATTGTTTCCTAGAGTCATTTTTCTTCAAAATAATGGGACAAAATGTTTTAAGAATGCTTCTATTATGTAATATGTATGCACTTAACTCTTGGTAGGGGGGGGGTTTGAGTTCACCATCAGTTAATAATGAGGGATGACACCAATGCGTAATAAAAAGGTCAGCTTGCTAAATGTTTTCATCCAGGATCTATCAATGCATATTGACATGGAAAGGCTCAGATTTAAATAGTTCTATTAAAAATCAATTATTAAACCTGATATAAATGAAAACATAACACGATAAATTCTTCAAATAAATGTAAACTCTTCACTGAACTCTTCAAATAAAATTAGACTATATAAAAAACCATAATAAAATAAAACAAGGGTGTTAAAACAAACTTCGATCGATATTCGGTATATGAGTCTAGGATCACCTCTAGATGGGATCTGTCAAATTTGAATGATTTTTGATGAAAAATATGGCTTGGATTTTACTCTTTGAATCACTAAATCCTTCAACACACCCTGCAGAGCTCCCTCATCCGATCATCACCAAACTTCATAAGGATCTTCGGTGTGACCTCTCGATGGGTGCCTACCATTTTTTCCCGAATTTTGTAAAAACATGGCTGCCAGCGGCCATCTTGGATTTTACTCTTTGTATGACCAAATCCTTTAACACACCTTATAGGTCATATTTCTCATCCAATCGTCACCAAGCTTCATATGGATCTTCGAGGTTTCCTCTAGAAGGGAGCCTCCATTTATTCTCCTAAATTTGTTTAAAACAAACATGGCCACAAGCAGCCATTTTGGATTTCAAATTTCAATCCATCAGCACACCCTACAGCCCACATTTATTGGAGAATTGTTTACAAACTTTATAGTCTTGTTGGTAAATAAAAAGTAGGAATGCTTCTATAATCATGATACAGAACATTTATCGGATAGGATCAGGAAAACTGACTAAAATAGTCATTTGAAGCAGTTTGATGGGGTGGGTCCGGGGACTCCCTATCCCAGAATTGGAAGCAATAAAAAATAGGGGGTGGTAGGTACTCAGAGGGTGGAAAAATAAATTTTGCGCCTAGTGTCCGGAATTTTTTTCCTGACCCCCCCCCCCCGGTTAACATTGCGTAAAAGTTGAAGGGGATAATAAGGAACAGAATGAGTGGGGTAAAGTTAAGTCCCAGGGAGTGGGTGCAAGGGTACCCATATTAGCTCCCGGACTATTTGTAAAGATGTAGTTTATCGTAATTTACAATCTCAGGTTTGTAGAACTGTTTTATGCTAGCGAAATTTCCACTGTTTCGTCGGTCATTGAAGACAAATGTGAGATTTGTTAGTGATCATTGTAAATTTCGGTATGACTAAGAACATGCATGCAACCATATAATTTCCATTTATAGCCGTTGAGTATTATCTACAGAGCCTCGATGCGAACGGCGACAAATCTGAATTCGATAAATTATAGTCCAGCTCCTCTTTTTCTGTGTGGGTGCCTCCATCTTGTCAAAAAATCGCCAAGAAAGTAAAAAAAAAAAAAAAATCTACTTCGAAGTGGAACATAAAAGTCGCGGATCAAGATGTCACTAACAGCGGATCTTCTGTGCTGTCAATATGCGTAGTTCTTATAATGATCTGATGAGATCTCGAGCTAGTGTTCGTGTGTATCTGATACAGTTGGACTTCGAATCTCATGTGAAATATTAATCCATAACATTGTCGACTCATTGCATACACATCTATTATGAATGGATTTTAAAATTTAACTGAATTTAACTGAATTTAACATCCATCTCAAATGCCTCTCACAATCTCGACCATGCATGCAAACCGTTCAACAGATACCTACCTAGTCAATAGCGCGAGGGTTAATAAAGTAAACAATTTGCAATGATAATTACGATACAAATTTTCACCAGAAAAGATAAATAATTATGCGTGGTCTAAACACGAACATACCGGGCTACATCCGAAGCTCATCTGTTCCCTACGTCTGGTGATTCATCCACTGGTGTACTTGCAGGCATGTGGCATAGAGATGATGATTTGGTGAAAATCGGCGACAATTTGTTTTCACTTTTAGCGCCCCCTCCCCTCCCAATCGCTGACACGAACGGCGCCACTTTTGGCATGTTTAAACCACACCATTAAATATTCCTCATATCGCGGAGACGACTATAAATAAATTTGGTGGAAATCGGAGATTCAAACCATTCTTATAAATTTTAGTGCCTCTCGCATCCACCCTCCCTTATCCAAACGGCACCAATTTGGAGTCTTCAAAACCACACGGTTAGATTCCTCGTATCGTCGGAAATAATACTTGTAATTTTGCGGAAATCGATGTTGAATTCGATATGTTTTTCAATTTCGGTGCCCTCCTCGCCCAATATCTGCCCCATGCGGCGCTGCCTTTTATCTCCAAACCATTATATCCCAAATATAGCCTAGAGATGACGATAAATAAATTTGGTGAAAATCGGCGACAAAATTTGTTTTCACTTTTGGTGCCACTGCACCCCCCTCCCTGGCTCGAAGATTCCTCATATCATGGAGATGATTATACATATATTCGCTTAATCGAATAGAAAAGCCTCTCCACGGACGGACTCTATAAGCGGAATGGACTGTATATAAGGATGGTATAAATCAGCGACAAAAAAGTCATCGTTTTTTATTGCCCCTCCGCCCATTTCAGCCCCGAACCCAGACAGCGTCACTTTAGGAATTTTTAACCTGTTTAACCTGCACTTATCTTCCTCCCGTTATGTCAATTTGGAGCTCTCTAGCATGGTCCACCGTTAATGTCTTTAGCGCACATGCAGACAGACAGACATACATTCGCAAAAATAAATATAGATTAACCAATACTATAGTATATAGAGAGACAGTGCAGTGTTTATGGCGGGTCCCTTATTGATACTCGCGAACAACAGACAATATTCTGCCAGCAAGGCATGGGTAATTTGAATAAAAGCTAGGTCAGCTAACACATGCGCCGCGTTTTGAGTTCTTACAGTTCGCACAGTGTCAAAGACCGGGTTGTTCATCCACGTTTCAGTTTTTCTCTAATATTACACACAGTTCGGTACTCGCCAGCAAATGGAATTTTCCAAAAGGAAATTGAAATAATCTAACTGAGTATGTATGTTATGCCGCTAACGACGCCGTTGTCATATTGTCATGCACTGTGTACTGTTTGCTTTTGCACTCGAAGGATGGGAAGTTCTTTCACGCTGTCGAAAAGACGACAACGTCCATTGGCATGCACATACTAGTTTTAAAGTGACATATAGTCTTCAATGCTTAAATTAAAGAATGTAATTGCACCATGCATTTAGTGACGCCCGGGGATAAATGTATAGGTGGGAAATATACAGACGATGCCTCGATACAAAAACCTTATTGACCGATTTTGACTGATTAAACAAAAACTCGCTGTAATTTAATGATGATTTTTGTTTGCAGTCGTATCCAAATTTTTTAACATAACGTTCGGCTTCATTACACGGTATTGAGCCGGGAAGAATCATAATCATATTACTGTAATCCTATTGATTTATAGGTATTACATGATCTGTAATCTATTCTTGGAACCCACAGATATATATTCGCCGATCAAACAATTCTGAGTTGCTCGTGTATATTTATTATCGTGCCCAACACGTTAAAGATACGGGCGGCGTTGGCGGTGGGAATATGCTGTTTAAATATATTCACCTCCGTCAAAAAACCACCATAAACAGAAAAAATAGTAAAATATAGACACACTTTTGTTCTTTATACCAATCATAAATATGACATAAACAGTGTGTTATTGTCTCAATTTGTTTTTCCTTTGTTATGTAAACAAAAGCAAAAAACCGTTTACGTTTCCTGGCTTTTGTTTAGATCCGGATATGGTAAACATAAAAAAGCGTTATTTGTTACTGTTTTCCTGATATGGAAATAATAAAGAGCGTTTATATCATTTTGTGTGATTAACCAATTAGAATTGCGCTGTGTTATGTGAACAGAAGCACACCTTATGTAACACGAGCAGGCTCTTGTTTACTTACACCATCGTACGTCTTGACGACAGTAAACTATGTATACGCGCTGATTATGTTTGGCATATAAACAAAACTATATATATATTAATATTCCTTCTGTTGATGGCGATTTGAACAAATGTGAATATTTCTGCAACGAACGCCGTCCGTACCTTTAAAACTTTTTGTTTGAAATATGTTTTTTTGTTCCGTGCCACTAGTAGTTTATTGTTAACCTCCCCAATTTAGGAGAGCATATATACAAATGACAAATATATACGAAGTACTGTGTTCCCTTCGATGTGTTAAAAACACATCTGGTACGATACATTAAATAACCATTGGTTGATGCAGATTAATTATGTGTAACATTAAGGAGAATGGGTAAGCACGTAGATGTGGTTGCAGAAAAAGTATAGTACGATTAGTGTATATGTGGCCTTAGTGCATATAATCACATATAATTACCAGGTTAAAGACAGTCTCTGACACCGAGTATGCAAGTAATTATGGTTAAGTTGAGAACTTATTAAAGATAGTATAGTGGTGCTCCTTTATGTGTTGATAAAATGCGTGCATATTATACCACTAAGCATTAATGTGATAAAAGCGAACATGTTCGTGTTTCGTCACTAAACCGGGGGTATCTATGACTATTATTTTAAGACACGCGGACAATGGGATCTACACATTGTACTCTATGAATAGCTCTCATTCTGTTCTATAGTAATGAATTTCGACAGATTTGATGTTGTAAATATATAAATATTTATCGGTCACATTCGGGAGACTGTTCCGATTACATATATTTCTGCTTCTAGAAAAAAGGTCACAGAATCAATACATCCCTAATAAATCCCATTTAACTGTTTAATTACAAAATATCACACGATTCAAGATAAACAGTACAGATAAAACTGCGATATTTTCTGGGCGCCCAAAAAGTCCAGATTTAACCGTTGTATGAGACCCTGCTTTCGCTTGCTCTCTCGCGAGATACATTATAGAGAATTCGTACTCTTGAAAACAAGTTTCCCCTTTCTCGCATAAATTCGATAGCTTATTCACTCTTATAGGACTAAATTTTCCACAAATTGTAAATTTTATTTTAGAAAATGAATGTAGTGTGTTTATTGTGTGTCGTTGGGCGTACGGTTTACACTAAATGTGCCCACAACGACCACAGCGCCCACAATAACACACAGCACACCCAATACATTCATCTCTTATATTTATATAGCTTTTTGATTATATTTATTCCCATAAAAAAAGCTGAGTGTATTCTTACTTATTTTTCACAAGAATGGCCGATAATCTGAGACTAGCCCACGCAGCACATTAAGTCAGCCCGATATCAGATTTCCAAACTCTTAGATACGATAACGTGCTCGATATAAATAACTGGTTTCAGATGCAGTTAGGCTGAAAATCACGCCCACTTATTCTGCCGACCGCTGATTAGGTCAACGATTTGTAACTTCCTGTTCGTGATATACTCGAGAGATCTCTGCATTATTGGGATGTACACCGGGTAACCCAATTGTCAGTTTACAATCACCGAACAGTATTTAGTGTATCGCGGACAGGCTATGAAAATATTCCACTTTGTCCATTTTGGAGGCCATTTTTGGACAGACATTCTACCGATATTGTTTACGACTAAGCATTGTTTGTGTGTATTTTATTTTATTACTCATCTGGTATTAGTTGGTGCATCTACCACATCGAAATTCAGAAGTCTTTTCGATACCAACTGCCATCATGGACGCCATCTGGGATTACACAAAATTGTCAAAGCGAATTTTAGCGGATTTTAGAATATGTTATAGAGGATATAGACCTCTTCAAAGTGGAATAAAAAAACAAATTAGTCCAAATTTGTTCTAGGTTGACCCTTACAATTTGAGTTTATCAACCATACTATAAGCAATATCCATATCATATTCCGCGTCAATATATGAAATATCATTGGGTTGGCATATAGTTTATCTGGCTTGTATGAATAACTCTTTTGTTTGTCCTTACACGGGTATGTTTGCACCATGATTTGCGCGAATTTAGGGTAACTTTGTTTCCAGTGACATGGCCACAGAAGAAGATGTCAGGTGCAATATAAAGGAATATTACGGGAAGGTATTGACATGTACTACAGACCAAAAAGTACACACAGACGACGAGAAAACGAACCGACAGATAGTCAACCAATCCCTCTGCGATGTGCATCCCGATGTCGCCAACGTCGGTAAGATCTCTCTCTCTCTCTCTTTCTCTCTCTCTCTCTCTCTCTCTCTCTCTCGTCTCTCTCGTCTCTCTCTCTCTCTCTCTCTCTCTCTCTTTCTTTCTCTCTCTCTCTCTCTCTCTCTCTCCCCCTCCGCACAAAAAAAGTACCTATTCCCGCCTAATGTAAATGACATATTTATATAATTATATCTTTATTATAAACATGTCATTTTGCGGTGTTTGGCTATAATCCGAGCGATTAAGAAAAAAGCCATGCGTGTTCAAGAACTGAAGGCTTGGGTTATTATTTCGATGCGTGTATCTAGGATTTCAGTAGTTTCGCAGATTTGTCCATCAGTAAACAATACAAGCACATGATGTCTCAAATAAAATGCGAGTTAGGTTTAATCAATGGAAGGTTATAATAGATAACATGCAAATTTGTAGTCATAATTCCCCAACATGAATCTTTAACAAAAGTTAGATTTTAACAAAAAACAAGATAGTTCGCAAGACTACGTGGATAGCCATCTTGAATATATCGATTTGCAACAACTAATACAACAATATTTGGAATTATATGTATTTGAATGTTGTTTACACATAACGGCCTTTCCTGTTCAGATTATTTCGAACACTATGAAAATGACAACTTCATACAAAATAAAGGTACATTTTCTGAACAGCATCAGTTTTGCATTGCCTGCATCATAGCAATTCAGCAGGACCCATCATGCAGTATCATAGCAAAGATTCTATATACAACGAAGATGATATGTGAAATGCTAGATTTTTAACCAAATGGATCCAGACCCCAGAAAGAGTCTTTGTTGAAAACCTCTTCCAAATTTTGGCTGGAATTATGCAAAACGCGCGTCTGCTCTTTAAAGGTACTCAATCTGATTCGATGGTCCCCATATAATCAGATTCCAACAACAACAACAACAACATTTTTAGAATACCGCTTCAGTTATCAGAATCGATTCTAGTTGCCCAGAAATAATGCTAACCACTGTCAACTATAGTATAAAATTGCACGAAACGTCTTATTTATCATTATATTGTTCGACGAAAATTTGGCCCATATCATCGCACAAAGCTTCTTGATTTTAGAGTTATCCATCTTCATCCGCAATTTGGTCCGAGACCCGTCGGCTTATCGACATTTTATATAAATAAATAAATAGTAATTGAGGGGCGCTTAATTGGATTATGCATCTTTAAATACTAGTAAATTAATCACATTTACACTTATTAAAAAGGCGGTGACGCGCTTATACATTTCGCACAGTGACAATGTATCGACTAAATCTCTAATGGAAACTGAGGTGTAGGGTATATATTATCACATTTTAACTTTACAAAGCTCATTATTGCTAACGCGCTTTATTTTCTACCCATTTTGGTGTGACGGAAGCATGGACATTCTTTATAAAAGACAATCATTGAAATTGTCAAACTCCATGCACGCCATCTCCGTTGCCACTGCGATAGATCACAAGGATGGTACTTTGCGGACCGATACATATATTTGTACGTATCGTCGGAACTATATTTAGTCACCTGTTATCTTATTTTGACCACCACAAGTTTGGCCATAATGATAATTCTTTCGGCTATTGATAAGAACAAATTGAACAATATGAACTGAGCCATACATACACAATTTTAAATCTAAAACATAAGAACTAACATCATGTGAGAAATCCTTCTGGCAGTGCATGGTATCTCCGCAGAGTGATGGGAGACAACTCTGCCTGGAGTTTGTGAAATTGTTGCTTGCTTGACAACAATTAGAGAGAGTCAATATCTGGGGGCCGCTTGACTCACTTTATGAAGAGCACAATTCTGTAACTGCTCTGTCCTGGTGAATCAACCCAAAACTGCCACAGTTGTATTGGAACAGGTCACGTGTTCACTGTCTAAAACTAGCATAAGCTGCATTAACAATATGCGCTTCAGGATTTTACAAGTTGATCAATATTTCAGTTACTTCGGCTGCGGCATTGTTTGTCCCAGAACACTTGCGCGGCATGAATGTCCTTGACCTCGGCAGCGGATGTGGGCGAGATTCATTCGCCGTTAGTAAATTGGTGGGGGAGTCCGGATCAGTAACCGGAGTGGACATGACGGAAGAACAGGTGAGTGATTCTTAGTCGAGATTGTCTAAATGGTCTTCGTGGGGGGGGGGGGGGGGGGGGGGGGGGTTGTCGACTTGATACTCCAATAAGATTGGAACTTATAACAATTTCAGACCAAACTGTAGATAATAAAAATATACAACTGTTGGTCTAAAAACAACAAATTCCCCACTAATTATTGGTTTGAAAAATTTCCAACAAATGTTGTGATAGGCATGAAATTTCCAACTGTTGAACATTCTGATCTAAGTTGGGTGGGGTAGACGCCACAAACCCCCCTGTCGCTATGGCCTGGTTGGGGGTACCCAATTTCTAATTTCCAACTGCACACACCCTTTGAACCAAATAACTTGCAAAATTCGATGAGATTTCATTTTGGTTGCTACCTGTTCCTGATTCACCCAGGTGAGTTCGTCAAAGTTAAGCACATAATGATTGTATTAATACTATTCTAGAAAACTTCGAACTGAAAAGTATGCAATGGAAGCAACATACGGTGGATTCAATATATAATCACAGGTTTTGACCGCGAAAAATATAAGCAAACTTTACGTTTAAAACATTCTAATGCAGTTTGCTGATTTTTTTCTATCGCTGTCAAAATCCGATAGTCGCAATGATGACCGCTGATCATTTCATTGTTGTTGACGTAGATTTAAATTTTTTCTACACATTTGTTTGCCCCACTTAAGTTCATCACTTTCATATCTTGACATTATAGGTTGAATTCTCCAGACGATATATTGACTACCACACTAAGAAGTTCGACTTTACCAAAGAAAACACGAAATTCGTTCAAGGCTTTCTGGAAGATTTGACTGGTGCCGGACTTGAGAAGGAGTTTTACGATATAGCAATGTGTGTATGCCAGTTATATCACTGTTATAATTTTCTGAAGAAAGCTCAAACTATTGCCAACAAAGGGCAATTATTTTTCGTATCTCCGAGGCAAACAAGTTCTCAATAGAAAATGACTACAAATTATTATAATTAAATGAGGTGAAACCTTTTACTTTTCATTTTGTCAATGAAGCGATTCATTGCAGCGATTATTTTGTGTTTCCAGCTTTTATAGTATGATTCTGCTAGTTTCTCAATAATTTTAAAATCCATAAATTGTAATGCAGCAGTCGGATTATGATTATGATGGCAGGTTATAAAGCCCGGGATATGTACTGACGTGTGCCTTTAAAGATGGATTATCTCTTTAAATAACAAATTTTAAAAAGTTGCATGGGTTTAAATAATAAATATGAACTGAAGACCCCTGTCCGGAAAAGCTTCTATCAATTAATATTGATTTTATTTCGAATATTTAATCGGGACCGTTTATGTGTCTATTTTTAGAACAGACCATTCGGATGATACCATATTGCGATATAGACCACTGCGCTGTTCATATGGCCACGCACCGAAAGTCAAATGTCCCAGATTGATTGTTTGTATTGTTTTGTTCCATAGTTATAAGCGATAATGAGTATAATTAACATTTATTTGTGAGAAAATTGTACAATAAAATTTCTGGTCTCTGTTAACAGTAACCACTATTGTTCGTTAGCTAAACAACTACACCTTTTTAGGGTGGATACACACATGCATGTAATCTCTGTAAATATCGTGTATTTGGCGTTTTAGATGGATCATACACACCGTGTAATATGTGTCCGCTGACAACCCAATCATTGCGACTGTGTTTAACCACAGTGAGTTAAACTCTGAACCTCTGAAGAGCCGTTGACTGGGACGAAGTCGTCAGGCCGCTTAAAATAATTATTCGCGCGATAACTCAAATGGTCGACGTTCTGTTTAAATCATTGTCAGTCTTCTATTGATGTTAATATAATACCAGTGATGGCATCTTCACCAACGCAGGGGGCTATGACCCCCAACATGCACGGGGAGCTATATTATCCCAGAAGCTACCGAATTCACCATTGCATATTACCTCGACGGGGGGGGGGGGGGGGGGGTCTGTGCATGCAGCACCCTGAGTCCTGACACCCTGCTTTATAAATATCGTAGTCATGTATGTCGTGTCTGTTTTCTACGAGTGATTAATCTAATATGCAGCAATTTATGCTATTCATATAATTATGAACATATTATACAGCTTTAAATTTGAATGCATGGTGTTGCTGTTTGTCTTCATTCGGCGAAAGGGTTGCCTAGCTACGAGTTCCCAACTACGTCACCTTTCCTCTCTTGTGTTATACAGTTATACATGTATACGCAAAATTTACAACTATGGAATATTTAAGTAAAACATTATATTGTAATTCTTGCCCAGATAATCCCGGCTGATACATTCAATTAACTCCCTTAGTTATTGGAAGCTTTCGAGAACCAGCCCCTCCCCCAATCATGGATTATGGTCGAAAATGTTATAATTCAAGCTTGTGACAGTTAGGAGCTTGTTCAACCTTTGGCTTGAGAAACATATATATAAATGGGGGGGGGGGGGTGTCACTCTTTTTAATTTCAACGCTGTACCTGCATTATTTTTTGGCGCTATAATGAATATTTGCAGTCCCAATTGAATTAATGTTATCACATGAGCTCGCTCTCAAATTATCAGAGAAATCTCAACAAGCCGGTATCATCCTATAAAAGAATTCTGCATATTTTATTTTTGTTTTGGATGACCCTGTTTCCAAGAAATGACAGAAACAAATCAAGTAAAAATCGACAGGCTCTTATCCACTTTTCGAAATGAATTATAACTCGTGAAAAACAGCAACATAAATTATATCAGACAAGAATTACTCATTTCGGCATCCATGAAAGAAGACATGTTTATGACTGGCCTGAAATTTCTTGATGGCAGTTTGTTTGATAATGGCTTATAACTACTCACTGGTGAAATTGACCTCTCGCGCGCAGGTGATTAATTTTGTCAATTATTGGTGTGGCCATGTAAAATACATGTATTTTACATACAGACATTACATGCATGTGTGTATCCACCCTTAGACTGAGTAGAAAATATTCGAAATAAAATTAATATTAATCGATAGAAGCATTTCTGGACAGGAGTCTCGATTCAGATCTAATATTTTATACCCCGGTAACTATATAAAACATGTTTACAAAGAGATACTCCACCTTTAATGCGTATAGCCTTATTGACTGGTTTCAGGTCCAATTGTGTCATTAATCTATGTAAAGACAAGAAGATGGTTCTATCCGGAGTGTATTCCCATCTCAAGGTGAGTAGTCCACCGTGCATGAACGTATCCACGGGATTGTCAGATGTCACAACGCAATGACGAAATTACCATGCACCCATCTGTTTAAGTTGAAGATTTGAACGCTTAACCCTAGAAATAAGAAATTTCATGCAACAGGATAGCAGGATTTAAAAAAAATATTTATATGACATAATTATGCATTTCAATTGATTCCGAATTTATTTACTGATTTCAAAATACAGATATTAATTTAGTTAAAAAAATATTGTATGTTTTTCAAGATTGGAACACATTTGAGCGGCTCAATAAAAACATATCGATAAACGAACGTTGCTCGTCATCCGGTGTGGATACTATAGCCTGAATAGGATGCTGAATTTGTGCATTGTTGGTCGAACAACAGTCAGCACAGTCATGCATGTCATCATTCTGCATGGGTGAACGCAGACTATATTGAGCAGCCATATGCGATCGATAGTCTGAAACCATCCGATATCCTTTGTAGGGCTGTAACGATACACTTGGTCACGATACGATACGAATCGAAATACATGATCAACGATACGATACATATCACGATACAGTAAATTAGTGTTTTCGAATAATTTACCGCCTATATATATAGTCCTTAACCGTTTCTATACTAAAAACCCATTGACGGGCAGTTCTCTTAGGACATATTCAGATAATTAGTTCAACAAACGATTATCCGAACAAATCCCATCAATGAATATTACTATTTCCGCTCTTGTATTATTTGTTGTTTTTTTCTGTTTGTCGTCTGCATATGTATCCTGAACACCCCTCCAAATTAATAATAGACCATTCCAATATGCATTTTATAACTGGGTGCATGGGAGAATCCATCCAGCATAGACAGGTTTAAAAGGTCCACGTGGCTAAGTAGCTTCACACCGCTGAGTCCTATCGCGAATGTCCGATATGTGTGGTTAGCTGGCAATGTAACTCACTGTTATATTGACTGCAGACTATCGAATTGAGCTATTTAATAGTCTGTGATGTATGCAGTCACACATGTTTGTCACTGAAAGGCATTGCATGTAAGTTTTTAGCGTTGTTATTATTCAGGTTGGAGGCGAACTGTACTTCAGTGACATGTATGCGGATCAAGAAGTGCCAAAATACATCCAAGAAGATCCCCTTCTTTGGAGTGAGTGCCATACACACGACCATATGCAACCAGCCATATAACTATATCCATTATTTGTACATGTGCTTCTTCTCAGTGGTGCATGTTGTCAGGGATGTTGGCTGGATGTTCTCCGCGTTGGGCACGTGTATCCAACTCAGAATTTACAACTGTATATATATCCCATACAACCAGACTGATTGTTTTACTTCGAGAAATTCCATTTGCGGGTTCGCCAATGGGTTGAATTTTTCCAGCTGGCACATCAAGCTTTCCAACTGGCAGGCATTTCAATTTTAAAAATGACAAAATATATGAAAATATTCGATTAAAGAAAACCCGACATAATATGTCACAGTAATGCTGGTTAGAAAATCAAACTATGATAACAATTGAAATGTCCCGCCAATGCTACGTCGCTACGTCCCCGTGTGAAGCTTGATATCTTGGAGTTATAATCATGATTGCATAACAATGGAGTTCCATGGAAAGAGATGCCACAATACTGGTCATTCTATAACCGACAAGTGTTATATAAATCAGACAAATACATATGTTTATACTATTCTATAACCGAACTGACTGCGTGCACACCTCCTATATAATTATAAGGTAGTCTACACAAATAACCAGGGTAAGATCATAGCGATACATGTATATATAGCAACGGAGTCTTCATACTGCACCGGATAATACCATTTGCACGTGACGTTACCTGGAATTGCAGCAAAACTGTGTTTATATATGCGATCAGATTATTCGGTTTCAATAATGGTGATTCCATAAAAGTTGTTTATATAGAAATCCGTTAATCCAGTAAATATACATGTATATTCAAGTTGAAACGAGCGAGAAAGTCTATCAAAATAATATGATACTGACAAAGCGTTGACTCGTATCGTATTTTATCATATGACTCAAGCATTATTTACGTTGGAAAGTATGTCATAAATCAATTTCATGTCAATTACTAGTTCATATCACCTTCCGATAATTTGATTGGCTTGTTGACAAAAAGTGTGTTCTGATTGGCTGAATGGCAGCCGGGGCCGAGCCGCATCTCTAACTAAATGCAGGTCAAATTCGTGCGCGTCAATCAACGCGATGCCGAAATTCTCGCAATTATAATCTTGAAATATATAGTTTTGGACATTGTTATACGATAAATAGAATATGTAATTCGTATTTATCTAATAAACATACGATATAATGTCACAAACTGAGAACAGAATAGCGCACTATATCTTCGCGTGCATATTATTTCTGCTAGTTCACCAGGTGTAATTGGGCTTCCGGTGCAATGAAATGACGTCACGTTAACCTTTTGCTGCCGATGTCATATAGCTATTTAGTGATTTGTGTGCGTTTTGGACATCATAATCAATTTATAGGTGTCATATGATAAATAGAATATGTAATTCGTGTTTCTCTCATATGATATTTATGAAACTCGTCACGAATTATCAGTTTTCTTCGTTTTTTTCTACTCACTGTGGGGACGGGTCATTATCCCGAATGTCCGTTATTCCAAATGTCCCTTATTAGGAAGGTCTGCCGCTATTCCGAAGATCCGCTATTCCGAACGTGCACTTTAAGCAAACAATCCGTGTGACTGGATATATTGTTGCGTACAAGGAATTCAAGAATCGTAACTCTATATATAATTAGTTGATTGTAACAATGTCGGCATCTATGTGATCAATCCCCATACAGTTGCGTTCCTTTGCTAGGCTCCGCGCTCCGGAACGCATATCAGTGACTAGTTCGCTGGCAGAGGAACGCATAACAGTGATTGGTTTGCTGGCAGAGCTTGTGCGATGGAACTGAACTCTGCCTTGCAGCTTGGATCGCTTCCAGTCGGTAGAGGGGTAATCCCGCAAGAGCTATACTCGCCCTTCACCTCAGGATTTGCAGTCACGTTATTTTCATGTAATTGACGGGTCTCTATATATCGGGTGGTGTCTAGAAAACCAAAGTGGGTGGAACATCTTGATATATAAGTCAAATTGCACATGCGGGGTAAATAAATAACATCTCATAATCTCCCGAGAGTAGATTACCATTGGTTATTTATATAGGCAGGCATGATTATGATATTATACCCCTCGGGACTTTCAATATTTGGTTTCTGCCAATTAATGTCACTTTCTAATATTATTAGGTATTTATTGTATTATTTCTTAATATACATGTCGTATTATGTAAATGACATAAGCTACAGTCATTATCTGGTTTAAAATGTCAGATACACAAGACAATATTAGGCCCAAAGTGCAGAATTCGTTCGAATAAATCTTATGTATAGAACCGTCACAGCCATGATTCGCTTGAAATAGAACCGTAACACGTACACGTGTTGATTACGAGGTTACTGTTCCAAATTATCAACAGCTATCTGGATATTTTCTCAGCTATTTTTCAGAAGAATAACACGGGTATATTTACACTCAGTGTTCGTGTTCAGAATGCGTTTCATATTTTATACGCCACCAAAAACAAAGGAATTGCGTTTACGTGGCTTAATTTTCAGTGATAACATGTTGATATTTACGCGTTAACTCGCTAACTCCGAGTTAATTGTGATCTAGAGTTCAGGTTTCGATAACACGGCACTTCTGCAGCCTTTGCTCATTCAGGAAAGTATAGTACATTCAATATATCTATAATTATGCGAGATTTTGTCCCGAAAATGATTATTTTTAATCACAAGGATCCGTAACAAATCAGTCAAGAACCATCACAATACCGGCGATAGAACGACTTCCGATGTAACAGTTCCTACACAGTGATTGTTACTGTGTGTACTATACATTGTAAGTGCTGAGCCCACGTCCAATTAAGTATACTCTATAGATTTGGCTATAGGGATTTAATTTCGTATAAGCTTTTCCTCGACGTATACTATTTGACCTATGTATAAGGTATTTATACCACGCCATTCGCTATAATGCCTGGCTTGATTTGTATAATTTGTATCATACTATGTTTCCCCGTATCCTATATATGATGTAAATACACATGCAGAACGACAATGTGGCAATGAGTTTGTCGATACGGTACGAGTGCTAGCGCGGAAAGATATAACGAGAGGCGCACCCTCGAGTTATATCCTTCTACGATGCCACAAGGCCGTGTCGACAAACCCATTAACACACACGTGTCGTTCTTTGTTTATTACATGCCACTCGTCCAAGAATCACGAATTTAACAGACGAGGTTTATTCCGGTACGCACAATTTGTTTTGTCATGTGTGATGATGCCTTGTTTTAGAATTTATAGTTCCGGTTTCATGGTTAAAGGGAACGTTATTATGTCGCGTGGTGTCAACGGGATGCATGTGTAACGCGTGTTCCATACTGATTTGTAAATATAGAACAGCGAGCGTGTAATAAATGGTGTTAACATGGTGTATGTGTGGACACAATAAATATGTTTTATTTGATTAGATAAAAAATGTCATACCTTTAATTTACAGATGAAGGTTTCGGTGGGGCCTTGTGGTGGAAAACTTTCGTCGATTTGGTAACGGAGTTGGGGTTCAGCAAACCTCGAATTGTAACCGGCTTCATCTACGATGTGGAATATAATCAGATCAGAACGAAAATCGGTATGAATACTTCTGTGTAAATTTTGCTTTTGAGAATACGTCTGTGGGGGGGGGGGGGGACAATTCTTTATTGAAGTCTACAAAGCATGGCTTATCGTACACAGTGAGGTTTTCGCTTGCACGATCTATTGCGATCGTACTGAGCACACCTTCGCCCAGTTGATGATAATAAATTGTCGACAGGTTTCATATGTGACGGCTGTCGTTGGTTATGCATATAACAAACCTAGTTGACTGAGTGTCTCTATATTTACAAGAAGTTTTTCGTATAAACCGAAGAAATTTGAAATATTTTCCGATTATAGACCTTCACGTGACGTAGTTCCATACTTGTAATAAGTGACTGCTAATCGCGAGTTTGCGAAATTCAATTAATTTATTCTCTTAACCTCTTCGCTGCTAAATGACGCTATGATGTAGTGTGCAGTGTGCTGGGCTGTTGACGTTATTGCCATTTTCCAGTGGAAAAATACAACGGGGAATATCACAAGAGCCATGTATTGATACTGACTCAGTTGAGAGGCTATTATGATATCGTTCACAATCGTGAAACAGTTATTTCGATGCACCAATCTCTGAGTTCCATTTATGAATAATTGCCTACTGCTAGTGTGCTTAAGTGCTGAAGTAGGCACCACGGACCATATAACACACGACGTGCACTTTTACGTCCGTAATAGTTACGGACGGCATAGCAGCGAAGCGGTTAACCCTTTCTATACTAAATACTCATTGACGAGTAGTTCCCATAGGAAATGTTCAACCAACGACATCGTTTGTTGAACTTATTACCGGATAATGTCCCACCAATTAATGGTAATCCTTCTGCACTTCATTAGCTATTCGTATGTATGTCGTCTGCTCAGATTGCATGGACACCCCTCCAAATGAATAATAGACCATTCCCAAGTATACTTTCATAACCGAATGGGAGAATCCATTTCATATAGAAAGTGTTAATACACATTCATGTGATAATTTAAACTGATATCCGAGGTCAGCATATATAATAATATTGAATCAAAGACATTGTCGTACATACATATATCATACCCATATTATATAATTAAGAGCCATTATATAATTTCATTATCTCTCACTAGTGATGAATAGGCTTCCCGGTATTACTTGGCATCACGCCAACAAAATTTACATTGATTCAGGCGGATTAATACTATTTCGAAAGTCCGCGCTCCAAATCAACACAAGCCAATCCAAAATGATTGCCTTGTTCAATAAATTTAAATTCTTGTCCAACTGCACTGCAGTAACGAAAATAGACACAAAAACAAAGAGACAAATTATGGGACTATTATCCGTCGCCATGCAACCAGAGCGCACAATACTGTCGTATACGGCTGGGAAGCGTATCAACCAACGCTGTAAATATGTGGATTTGGCCGCTTCTTTTAAGGATTTAAAAAGGCATAAAGCTCTAGATTTTTTATGCGATATACAAGATCTTCAACTCGTTATGTCGGGATATAAGATTTTATGAAACTCGTTTGATAAATTTGATTCACAACTCGTCTACGACTCGTTGTGAATCAAATTTATCAAACTAGTTTAATAAAATCTTATATTCCAACATAACTCGTTGGAGGTCCTTTATATAATATATATCAGTCGCTTTGTTGTCGTGTATGCATGACTTCAGTTTCCACGTCTTCACGCCTTGCATATGGCTTCCGGTGGCTCAGTTGCATGGTATGTGTATATAGAATAGAGGACTGCACATTCAAGACTATCACAATATATTAATAGTGATATGATAGTCATATAGTAGTATTGAACATTACAACATCACTTCGTATCGCATCGAGTGCATGATTATTTGTAACGGTTAATGACCATCCTCTATTATTACCAGTTGTCTACATATTGTTAATGCTTACTTACTTAACGTCTCAAAATGACATAAAATTGTCAAACAATAGTCAAAATGCGCACTGGAGATCGATACACGATACACGATTCAGCAAATTAAACTATTTAAGTCATTCTCGGAATTTCGCTAAGTGTTTTTTATTTTGGTTGGTTTGTCTTTCTCCAAATATTTGATATAAAGTTCCTTATAATTGCTAAACAATACAACCTAAACATTCAACAAATGCAAATTTCCATCCAGTATTAATCCTTGCGTCATAGCTACGGGTGTGACATTTGGAACGTGATGTAGGGTACTACCAAACCAATGGCAACATGAAAAACACGTTTTAACCGCCCGTAGGGAGCTGGTCGACAGTTTATTAAGTTTATTTGAGACAGTCATGTCAAAGGTTTATCTGAAAAAAATGTTGTCTTACCACCATCACTCAAACACAACATTTCGACGTCTAATATAAACACACACTCGAAACTTATATCGCTTCAAACTGCCGATTGATACATTTTGACCGGCTTTCTTATTCATTGTTCGCAACGTGTTGACATTATAATTAGACGTCATGTTGGATTTTGGTTGTCTCCTAAGACCAGATGTGGATGCAAATTTGACATTTTATGTTTCGTCGTTGTATTCAACGCAAAGTAATTCCTAACGATTTGCTTAATTCTTTGCATTCTGGACTATAGTCACAAGTGCCGCCATTATGTGGACGTTTGTGACTGGGTGGTGGTTAAGTTTTTGTTTACTAATTCTCCAACTGATAAGATGGACTAATGGTGAAATTACTGTTCCATATGAAATATCGTCTATGTAATCACTTCAATGATATACAATGCCACAGGGGATGTCCCCTTTATAGTTCGTCCGTATGTCCGTTCGCTAAGTTGTACAATTAAAATTGGACGCCATATTGGACGCCATCTTGTAGTTTCATTCTCTTCTAATAGTGAATATTGATGGAAATTCATAGCTGTCACTTCGTATGTGTGTTCTACATTAAATAAAACTAAATACTGCGCATCATGCTATCATTCGTGGTTCCAATCCCAGGCGATAACTTTATTTCAAATTTTATGACATTGGATGGAGGGATATATTTTTACCTATTATTTTACCAATTGAAAAGATGTATTAATGGTCAAATTAATGTTTGATATGAAATGTTATTCTATGTAGTCATTACAATAATATAGATTTTACCACTGGGGACGTTCCTTTTCTGGATTTTTCGTATGTCACTTCACAAAGTCTTAAAATAAAAACGGACCGCCATATTGGACGCCATCTTGGATTTTGATACTCTTCTAATAGTGAATATTGTTCGAAATTCGCATTTTACACTTGTTTTGTGTGTTCTACACTAAATAAAATCAAATACTACGCACTATTCTATCATTCTGGGATCCAATCCACGGCGATGGCTATACTCAGCATTTTATGACATTGGGGGAGGGTTAAGTTTTTGCCTATTATTGCAAGATTGGTAGGGACAGGATAATAAAGTTCATACCTCCTGGTAGAAAATACTCCAGTCTTTCCAAACATACATGATGTGATAAGCTAGGTCGAGCGTGCTAGTTTTGTACAGAGTTAACGGGCGACAGTTTATCTGAATCGTCATGATTATTTTATAGAGAACGTACGTTACATTCTCTACCATGACGTCCTGAAATCTCAAACAAACCAGAAGAAATAAGAACGTTCCAATCTAGTATCACCATGTACCCAATAATAACAAATAGAACGTTCTGTTTTTGGTGATGTGCTTAACGTTTAACCAATTGTGTATAGCTGGTCAACCGCTGAAAACAGGCTAATTTTTCGGTAGGGTACCTTCACAAATAGTCTTACCATACATAGCTGCCACCAATTCCGGCAAGACCAAGAATCATTTTCATAAATGATATGGATTTACCTTCCAGAAAAAGTTGGTTTCATCTTGTTCTACCGAGGGTAGGGGTATCCGACCACTTTTGGCATTTGGCCGCTCCTCTATAAGCCGTCTAGGGATAGCGAAGCTGGTTTCAATCCCTATAAATTCAGATATTTGCGGTAAATTAATCTAAGCAGGGTTGTTAGTTGCTTTCTCGTTGTTGAATTGAATTGAATTAAATTGATGGTTTCTATGAAGAGTGGAGTCATCTCCATGCAAGTGAAACTAACCCTCTATGCTATCTGTCCTCTACCAAAACACGTGACGACGTCTCGGTATGGCCTACCACTATAGGAGCTGCAATGGCTGAAAACCCAACCCCCAACCATGCAGTTCATCTCGAAATGATATATGTAATGACGATGTGGGCATGAAGATATGAATATCGCCTTCATCACAATTATACGTGATGTTTTAGATGGAATTAAGTACGCCTCTGTGACCTACAGACTGTTCAAGTTACCTGCACATCGGGAACCCGCCATGCTAGTGACATATAAGGGTAACATACCGGGCTACGAAGAGGACCTGGACCTTGATCATGGGACTATGTTCACTGTGAGTACGGTTGTTGTTCATTCAGACAAAGCGATTTGGTACAACACGATCTCATATTCACAATACATCATGGACCAGTTTCTTGAAAGCTGTTTGTAACCAATACAGATATCACCAGAACTATACATATAGTTTACATGCATAACATAACTATTTATTTTCCAGTTACACATATGCTCATATGCTATACACACTAAAGCATTGGAACAACTGTGAACCATTTACCCTTTACATACTATAAATAGATACTCATTTACGAGTCGTTATCCCTTAGGAATTGTTCAGATAATAAGTTAAACACACGTCGTCTACTTGTTTTTATACGCCCTTTAAAAAAAAATGTCGTATTATGTAATCAGTCTGTCTATTATTATGTATTATGTAATCTGTCTGTCTGTCCGTCCGCCCGCCCGTTAACATTTTGGTTTCCGATCGATAACTCCAGTTTGGATTATTTGATCTGAGCCAAAGTTGGTATGTGTATTTCCCAGCTAAAGATACAGTCCAAGTTCGGATATGGGTTCAGTCCAATTATTTTTACATGTTACGGCCCTTTTTCGTCTTAGAATTTGACCGTCTGTTAATATTTTTGGTTTCCGACCGATAACTCCAGTTTGAACTATTTGATCTGAACCAAAGTTGGTATGTGTATTTCCCAGCTAAAACTACAAGCCAAGTTCCAATATGGGTTCCGTCCAATTATTTTTACATGAGTTACGGCCCTTATTCGACTTAGAATTTGACCATCTGTTAACATTTTTGGTTTCCCCCCGATAACTCCAGTTTGGATTATTTGATCTGAACCAAAGTTGGTATGTGTATTTCCCAGCTAACGATACAGGCCAAGTTCGAATATGGGTTCCGTCCAGTTATTTTAATGTGAGTTACAGCCCTTTTTCGACTTAGAATTTGACCAATTTCATAACATTTCGGTTTCCGACCGATAACTCCAGTTTTGATTATTTGATCTGAACCAAAGCTGGTATATGTATTTCCCGGCTAAAACTACAGGCCAAGTTCGAATATAGGTTCTGTCTAATTATTTTCACATGAGTTACAGCAATTTTTCGACTTAGAATTTGACCGCATTTTGGCATTGAAGTTGAAATTAGGGGTATATCAGATATTCTTCAAATGTAAGCCCAAAGTATTATTTTATTTTGCGGTAGTACAATTCGAAATAGCTAAAGGGCGTATTTTGCCACGCCCTAGCGATGATGCTCTTGTTCTGTCTGTCGTCTGCTTCTGTTACTCGAACACCCCTCCGAATGAATAATATGTTTATTTTTATAACTGAATGGGAGAATCCATTTGGTATAAAAGGATTAAAGAGTATCCTAGCTACTCTTTGTTGTATATTTCATACGCTTCTGTTTTTCCCAACTGCATGTATATATGATTAACATGCATTTCACGTGATATCAGAAACATTGGGCCACCACCATACTCATTTATTTTAAGTTTTCAAGTTCTGAAGAAAGAAATTAAACCACCAATAAAGACCCAATTAAATTATATTTTCGAAATGGTTGGGTGGGTTGATTGGCAATTCATACAATTTCTCTGTGTGGACCTTTCAGACTGGGCAGGAGGTAAAAGTTGAAAGTGACTTGGCAACAATATTGAAGTATTCAAGGTTCATGGATGCGTTCGAATTTGGTCAGCCACTTCCAGATGAAACTGACACAACTGTACATGTAAGTTGACATGCGTATTTGTTTACGACCTTCATTCGTCGCAAATTTACCTGGTATTTTTTTTTTGCAGTCATTTCGACACAGTGAGTGCCAGAAAACGAACGCAAATAAAATAAAACGCATCTGTATTACAGATAACTATGCGAGACGTACGTAAAAACTCTAGTTTCATGCATGAAATGTAGCGGTGCTACCGAAATATGGCTGTAAAAATAATAATCATACAGATATTTGAAGGCAAATATTAGTATCACCGTAACGTATAACGCGTGGATTTACAGAAATGTATCTTCTCATGTCGTTAGCTTTGGTACAGATGCATTTTGTATGCATGCACGCCTGCGTTGATATTCTGGCACCGTGCGCTCTGCTATGACGAATTGCAATTGCCTGCAACAGATATTAGGCAAATTTGCCAGTGTGAATGTATTGTCGTAACGCTGAAACCATGCATATAATCGGGATAGTTTCATCTTTTTTGATCAATGACATTGGTAACAGCAGTCATCCATACCAGTCAAAGAATGCTTGAAAACTTGTATATATATGCCCCAAAATGAGCGCCAAATCGTAGAGTATAATTAGTCAACTCACCATTGAATATTTAGTTCTCGTGAATATACAATGAGACGATATGTTGTCGGACTTAATTATTTTTCTATTTCATTCCCAGATTGATGATCCATTCCAGTACATCAATCGAAAACGTTTACAATAGAAGGTACATTATGAAAACAGGATTGCGGATGGAGACTGAACATATTCAGCTATCATCGGAGTTTATAAATATATGTCAGAAACCCTAATGTGTACCGAGATCGACCTGTGTTAACAAAGATTTTAGATTACACCTGCAGGGATGGAGAGGATATGTCATCCAATTCCGGTAAAAACATTCTGTTTCTACAAATGTCATAAATATCGCGAAATAAAACTATAATAATTATTGTTGGGAATGATCTCCCCCCCCCCCAAAGTACAAGTACTTACTATCGGTCTCTCTTCTCATCAGATAACTAACACATACATAAATCCACATTGAAAACTGTGGCCGGATCCGTCATCTCTTGTTAAAACTCCCGAGTTTAAACCTACATGGACGGTCCAGCCAAACCTGGTCTAAGGGGGGGGGGGGTGGTCGTTCGGTGGCTAATGCTATTAACACTGTACCACAGTTAACTACGCGAGGAGTCAAAACTTTGTGGCATATAACTGATTTCATGAGATGAGCATGCAATTAAACTACACAGTTACCTTGTGGAACACAAGCAAGCCGATATCATGCAATTAACGTGAACAAGTATACGCTTATAACAACTATCGGTATACCTGTAATGACCATATATTGTATTTACGTATATACACATCTGTAATTTCTATTACTGACAACCAGAATAAACTGAATTGTGAGAATGAATCAATTGTGACATGATAACACGAAGCCACTACTCTTACATTATAGACACGCCATCAATGGAGATTATGTACAGCTCCACACACTATAATGAACTCATTGTACATGTAAGAACTCTAAACTGCGGTCCATAAATTACGGATTCGTCATCTCAGGTCTAACCTTACTAAACCCATTTTTGCTGGTCCGTCGAGTAGTATGGTTAAGTTGACGGTTTAAGGTTATAAAACGCAAAATATTATCCCAATTGACAAAATCGTATCCCTATACACCTTAAATACGGACATGAGCGCGTCTCGGTTATAAATTTCCAATCACAATATCTCGTTATCTGAATGATCGATTTTCGCTGTCGATAGAATGCGACGGTCTGCATCGTTTAGTTCGACGATGTTGAGACACTAATGCTAAACCACGACCTGGTTGGACCATGTTTAAACCAGAGATGACGAATGCGTCACTTAGACCTGTCGTCTCGACTTGAAACCACGGTTTTAACTTGTCAAACGGGGGTTTAAACCTATATTGATTTCCATAAACCAGGTTTAAACCGGAGATGGCGAATCCGGCCTGTTACTCTATATTTATATTTATGTTTACAATAGTATTCTAATGGGAATAAAACAAATTTAAAGGGGGACTGTTCTCAAATTTCCATTATTTGACGGATTTGTTTAACCTGAAGTAATGACAAGAACTTTACCAATATGCCAGGTGTGAGTACCAATGGAAATGGACATCTCTCGGGAATAAAACATATTGGTCGACCAAAATCTGATAACGTTCACTGTCTGAATACGACCCGGCCGGAATAAAAATATTTTACGGATGGCATCTACACCGGAATGCAACGAATGCAACACTCGTTGTCGAGATATTCTCGTACAATTCTGAGGCAAATATATCAAATAAATGTTATATTATATACATACTAGTCCCATAAATTTATTAATTTTATTCTATAGTCAGCGGGTGTGTTGAGTTGGCGCCACGTCTCGACATAAATCTTTTACACGATGTGAACTAAGTGTAACCCAATCTACATCCGTTAATTAATTGTCATTACGTAGCATGTATACGGAAATTTCTTGGAGAACGCAACCAATAAATCGTTGGATTTAGGTACAGTCCCGCTTTAATCTAATTGTTGGCTTATATATATATGATTAGTATTTAGTATTTAGTTATTACTCTAATTTGCATTTCTCAGGCAAATACATGTATCCGATTCTCAGCAACCTCAGCAACTTTTCTACGACAGTGTATGATACTCAGTCTGACTCCGAAACAGGTCACCCTCTTACTTGAATGACTTGCACGTGATTTTCTGCTTGAAGTTGACAATTGATTATATTGTAATTCACAACACCCAAATGGAATTCACAGCTACTGTTGTCTTATAACGATCATCAATACCATGGCACACTAAGTACAAACCACCGTGATTCGTTTTTGTGAGTATCTTGTCATCAGTGTACATTGCTTCTCTCCAACCGAGAATAACATCGAAAACGTGTTACGTAATATTCGCGTCTCACCAACCATTATTAAATTTAATTGAGACATGTGCAATATGTGAAGACGCCGCGACACCAAGAGCAGCAGGTGTCCCACCATCAGTGAGAGTGAATCGTCACGCAATCGACCCAAACGCATGAACAGCGAATTGGTACACGCACACAAAAAGGCGTTGGTGTTTGTTCATACATATATCAATTTATCACAGAAAACATATTATTAATAATAAAAAAGTGCTTTCCAGATAAGAACTACATCATACCTAAGTGCGAATCAAACTCGAAATCTATAGGCAGCACGATTGGTAACGTTACTGAACTCAGCCTTAGCCTTGATCGAATGCGATACGAGAAGTGCATGGGGATTGACAATCTGAAACAGCCAATTAAGATGCTGGAGAAAAACATGTTTTCTGCAGAGGAAGACTACACAAACTTTGATCTGTCAACACTAGAGTCACTGACATGTCGAAATTCTTCGTCAAGTACGACAAAAGACTGTCTGCTGTCAACAGTTGATTGGCGTCAGCAGACGAGACAATCAAACGTCACGTAGACGGCGTATAACTGCACATATCGACAATGTTCGAGGTGCTGGCACAGGATACTGTAAATAAATACAATACCCTTGGAGCATTCGCACAGTCACGCGTCCACGCGTCCAGTCGAATCTCCGCCATTCATCTGATTTCGATGGAAAACATCCGGTTTTTCGAACTCTAGTATGTCAATTGACAACCCGCAAGAAAATATCAGTGCTAGTTCACATGTGAATGACTCTGAACATACGAAAGCTATTTCGACAGCCGATAACCAAGAACTACCCTCTGTCAAACAACATGAACATATACATGTTGATCCTGTTACGCCATTTGACTCATCGAACGGTGAAAGTCCTTCTAATGTTGAGCCGATCGACCACTCATCTCCAATAAACTGGTCAAAAGACGCGAGCGCGCTGATCAAAGACATTCTCGCTAAACAACCAAAAGCAAAACCACCGATTCCACCAAGCATATATATCGTTGATATCCAGCCAGGCTCGAAAGCATCAGCTGGGAACCTTTTGAATATCTCTACGGATTTTAATTCAATTTGTGGCTCAGTGGAGTCTCACGTTAACGAACCGACCAAGAGCCAAACAGAAGTCAACATATTGAACGATATGGTCACCCGTCGTCCGGCAACACAGAAACCTGGACAGAATAAATCAGACTCACCCACTCTGGGGATCAATGTGGACGAACATATTAACGACATTTCAGTGGTATCATAATATGACTTCGTGAACACATCATTTGCAAAGGACAATGTTTCCAATGGAAATCACCTTCACAAATCAACTGCTAGTTCGTCCCTACAAACCAGGGAAAACATCGACGATGACACGTCAGCTAATTGTCCCTCGACAAAAGGCATCGCGTGCAAAGCCAACAGAAGATCGTAACGAATTCTGCGGAGTTACCGCTCATAATAATGGCATACAAACATCTCAAATTTATTTAATCGAACTGTTGAGAAATCTGAAATACAGTATCGTCCGGCTATCAGAACGGGTAGGGTTCTCTATTCCGAAAGTTCATTATTCCGAAGGTTCGCTATTCCGAAGGTTCATTGTTCCGAAGGTTCATTATTCCGAAGGTTCGCTATTCCGAAGGTTCGCTATTCCGAAGGTTTTCTATTCTGGGCGTATTTAACCAGAAATTAATGAACATTTGCACCCCCACCACAAAAAACACACGAGGAATGAAAAATACTATTACGCTAGCATTCACATATAGTACATATATACACCCACTTCTAATTCCCAAATTGTTCCAGATGTCCGTTATTAATAGCAAGAAGACAGTATCAGTTTATCGTTTATTATGGAAAGTTGAAAACACGATGACTGAAATAAACTACATGTAAGAGATATAGTTTTTCCGAACTGGCTATCTGTATTTGAAAGAAAACATTAAAGGCCCACTTAATTTTCGAACACACAGATCACATATATAACATATATGCCAGTATATATACCATTGTAAATAGGAAGATCTCTAACACTGTATTATCAGCTTATCCGGTGTAATAAACTGTGAACATGTTGTTTTTGTTGAGTTAACGACGTGTTGTTGTGCTTAAGGTTCATCTGGTTTTGTTGCGCAAAGTGTATTATTTTCAATGGAGGGGAATAACTCTATATTATAAAGATAGTGTTATTCCCCTTCAATTGAAAATACATTAGGTTGGATTATGTTGCATTCTAGGAGCCATAACGGAGGGATCTTTTTATGATTTAAGCTGTTTTCTATTTCTCTATGGACATCTTCTGATACAGACGTTTCAAATGGTGATGAACTATAGTGTTTTAATCATATTTTATGGCACAGATTGTTATTAAAACCTGATATCAAGGCACTATAAAAAAAATAATCGATGACTCGAAAATTAGCATTTAGCTGGCGTATTCTTGCCTCTAAGATAATTGAGATATAACGTCATACGTGATGACATTACATCGTATGGAAACATAGCAATTGTGTGGGCTGCCTGACGTGAATATGTTTTGGTAAATAACGTCATACGTAATAACATTTAATCCCAAGGAAACCCGCGAAGAAAAAAGTCGGTCACATTTATTGTTTGAATATTTTAAGTTATTTCCTTCAGAAAAAGAGTCTTCGTGATAAAGAACCCTCTCAATACTTTAGAATATAGAATTAACCTTTAAAATAACAAAAATCTTCGGAATAGCGAACCTTCGGAATAGAGAAACTTCGGAATAGCGAACCTTCGGAATAGTGAACCTTCGGAATAGTGAACCTTCGGAAAAGCGAACCTTCGGAATAGAGACATGTTCCCATCAGAACACTGGCTTGACCAGGAAAACATTTCATCACTCGACGCTCTTCACAAGTCATACTCAGCTATTGCAAAAACAGGCCGACAGATAAGAACTGGAAGTGGCGCAACGTGATATTCTCTCTTCGTTTAACTGCACGATTATTGAACTTCATAACGAACGGTGTGTCGAGGTGCAGCTAAAAATTTCACCACAAACTTCTATGAGCTTCATACAAGTCTATCTACCGAGTACCAATCACGGGAATGATGAATTCTCAAAATGTTTAAGCTACTTAGAGAATATGTTTACGCTGCTCTCAGAAGAAGGCCATGTGATTTTGATGGGAGACTTTAACGTTCACTTGGGAGATTCTCGACTTGACATGCCCACAGGTCACACGTTTCGCTCAATTTACATGAATGACTTCCTTAAACGAACACACTTATTGTCCATTGCGTGTTCACCCTTATGCCGCGGTCAAAATTTCACATTCTTTCCATATGCAGCAGTAGGTAATCCAACGACAATCGACCATATACTCATACAAGACAATATAATCAAATATATCAGTGAGTGCTCAATATTGAATGATGTGCCTTAGATGCCATGAATGGTGAATTGTTGACACTGTCGATTTCAAACAAGCATCACGTGGACGACCTATACGAAAAACTTGTTTCGTGCCCCCATGATGCTGCATGCTTGTCAGTGGGTAAGCATTCGTTTAGAAAACATTTAAAACCCTATTGGAACCATGAACTCTCTGATCTACACACCGAAGTAAAATCAAAGCGATCTTTCTGGATAACAGCTGGCCGACGAAATTCTGTACTTTCAAATGAATATGTCCAATATAAGGATTCTAAAAGGCGCTTCCATCGAGCACTAAGGTCAGATGTGCGTGATAGGAGACGCAGTTGATGTTCAGATAGCTGCCACTAACAATGCTAATGAGTTTTGGCGTATGATAAAGCCTAAAGCTCACACGCATATGGTCTCGGACGGTATGGATTTTGGACATGGATTGATCACAGGCGAAAGTAAAAGTAATTGCAGGTTGGAAGGACTACTTTGAAATCCTATACAGTCCAAGTGAACATACCGATTCTGAATTCGAAACACATGTCAATGACAACCTAGATATAGTATTGAACAGAGAAAGTGATACCAACAACAACACCGTCTTCTGCGAACACATTTCAATAACCAAAGTCTATTCCGGAATTCAAAGCATGAAACGGAATAAATCTCCTGGACCAGACAGTATTGCGAACGAGCACTTGTTATTTGCTCCTCAATCTCTCGTGACAATCTTATGTGTTCTATTCAATGGCATAATCACACAGGAATGGATACCAACGAAAATGAAATCTGGTGATTATCCCGTTGTTCAAGTGAGATCCGAAGCCGCGCAACCAACCCGACAGCTATCGAGCAATAACCATACTCTCGGCTCTTTACAAACATTTTGAACCGATTCTACTAAAGCGCTTCCGTAATAGTCCTCAGCTAAAAACGTTTCCACATGTTTTGCAGTTTGGTTTCCAAAAAACAAATCTTGGCTGTAGCATGACTTCGTTTGTTGTGCAAGAAGCGATTCAATACGCATGCGATAACAACTCAAAAGCATATGTTTGTTTTCTGGATTCAGCCAAAGCGTTTGACCGGGTTTGACACGAGGGCCTCTTATTCAAGCTAAGCCAGCTCGGATTCTCTGGGAAAATCCTTCGAATAATACGAAATATGCATGTGAATTGCACGAGTCGTGTCCTCTGTGACGGCACTGTATCAGAACCCCTTTATATACGCCAAAGAACAAGGCAGGGAGAGTGACGTCACATATTTTCTATCTCGTCTTCATCAATGACCTTTTAATATCTTTGGAACACTCAGACAAATGTCTCTTCATCGGCAAAACTAATTGTACATTCCTACAACAGCCGACAATATATGCCCGATCTCACTCAACATATCCGGTTTGGAATATACAGTTCCTAGTGGCGGTTCGCATTCTCAACTGTGAAAAGTAACGTTGTCTTGTTCAACGAATGTAGAAACCAGCATGCTGGAAAGGGTCGCAGATGGCTCCTTGGTAACAATATTATCACCGAAACAACCGAGAGTCGCCATCTAGGTATAACACAGGCTAAGTTCGACAATAACGCGAAACCAATTCCTGAATAATATATATCTATAGAAATTATTCAATGCCAAGTCTACTGGATATATCCAGGTGCGATTTTCGAATATAAAATCGTTTGTTTTGCTCGCGGAAAACACACGGGGACATAGAATAACGCCGACCGTTTTTTCAATGTAACTGGATGGCAGTACTAACACTATTAAAGATACGTGAAAGTAAATGACCACCTCCCGTAGATTTTTCAGGCTCCAATGTAAACAGGGGTTCGGTTCGTTCGAAGAATTTCCTGGTCGACTCCCATTGCAATACAAATTCGAGAATAGTCGGATCACTAGTCAAGACGAGAGGCGACTGGACTTGTGTTGTCCACTTGTCGGCATTAAAGGTACACTATCTGTCCTAAATAATTAATTTCAACAAAATTGTTTGCGTTAAAATCTGAATTTTGTTGCAAATGGTTAGTTTGCCAGATTATATGACGATACGGCACGCTTTAGTTCCATACTGCTCTGGGATTTGTGTTGATTGTTGGTCAAAATCTGCACCCGTTACCCTACAAACCGAAGATACAACAAAATGCGATTATTGCGTATAAGTCTAACTAATTATTTCCTTAGCCAAACTTGAGATATTGTGGCGTTCAGAACTCCATGTCGTATATACATATATTTCAATTATTTAGTTGCGTGTCGCCACAGGTCCCCAGAACAAAACAATGACCACACCCCAAAAATACTTAATCCTATAGAAAGGTAATCAACTTGGCAGGGCCTAATTAACAATTTCACCGATTCAATTCGCAAGAGTTAGTTCGCGACGTCACGGAGTTACGATAAAAAACTCATATTGTATATATTTAAATTGTTATTATCTCCATACCTATGTATGTATAGGTTTATGAGAAATAAACTGATTGATTGGAGTCCAAAATGACTTTCGGGAGTCCAATATGACTTTTTCCCGGATTATCACGTGGCGACTTTTGCCCAAATCAGAAAAAGTGTTAGTTAAGGGATGGATAATAAATCTCATATATATTTTGAAGACCTCTGTCTGTATGTTTGTTTGTATGTTTGTCTGTCATTGATACAAATCTACGATTCTCGACCGATCGGGACGAAACTTGGTACGTGTGTGTAGTTTGACCAGGCGGTGGACGTCGTCGTATTGGCGAGCCCGTGCGGCGCCCGTGCAGCGCATGCGCAGACGAGATCTCGGAAACGGGTGGAGCTATCGACTTGAAATTTGCTATGTGAATGTATCTTGCCCCGGATACGAATGTTATCTGGTCGCCGAGCCCGTGCGACGCCAGCTTCGCGCATGCGCAGACCAGATATCGGAAACGGGTGGAGCTATCGACTTGGAAATTTGGTTTTTGAATAGCCCGGACAACGTCGGGCTCATCGGCTAGTCTCATATATATTTTGAAGACCTCTGTCTGTATGTTTGTTTGTTTGTTTGTCTGTCTGTCTGTCTGTCTGTCATTTATACAAATCTACGATTCTCGACCGATCGGGACGAAACTTGGTACGTGTGTGTAGTTTTACCAGGCGGTGAACGTTGTCGTATTGGCGAGCCCGTGCGGCGCCCGCTTCGCGCATGCGCAGACGAGATCTCGGAAACGGGTGGAGCTATCGACTTGAAATTTGCTATGTGAATGTATCTTGCCCCGGATACGAATGTTATCGGGTCGCCGAGCCCGTGCGACGCCAGCTTCGCGCATGCGCAGACCAGATCTCGGAAACGGGTGGAGCTATCGACTTGAAATTTGGTATGTGAATGTATCTTGCCCCGGATACAAAGTTTATCGGGTCGCCGAGCCCGTGCGACGCCAGCTTCGTGCATGCGCAGACCAGATCTCGGAAAAGGGTGGAGCTATCGACTTGAAATTTGGTTTTTGAATAGCCCGGACAACGTCGCCCGGACAACGTCGGGCTCATCGGCTAGTCTCATATATATTTTGAAGACATCTGTTTGTCTGTATGTTTGTTTGTCATTAATACAAATCTACGATTCTCGACCGATCGGGACGAAACTTGGTACGTGTGTGTAGTTTGACCAGGCGGTGGACGTTGTAGTATTGGCGAGCCCGCGCGGCACCGCTTCGCGCATGCGCAGACGAGATCTCGGAAACGGGTGGAACTATCGACTTGAAATTTGCTATGTGAGTGTATCTTGCCCCGGATACGAATTTTATCGGGTCGCCGAGCCCGTGCGACGCCAGCTTCGCGCATGCGCCGACGAGATCTCGGAAACGGGTGGAGCTATCGACTTGAAATTTGCTATGTGAATGTATCTTGCCCCGGATACGAATGTTATCTGGTCGCCGAGCCCGTGCGACGCCAGCTTCGCGCATGCGCAGACCAGCTATCGGAAACGGGTGGAGCTATCGACTTGGAAATTTGGTTTTTGAATAGCCCGGACAACGTCGGGCTCATCGGCTAGTCTCATATATATTTTGAAGACCTCTGTTTGTCTGTATGTTTGTTTGTCATTAATACAAATCTACGATTCTCGACCGATCGGGACGAAACTTGGTACGTGTGTGTAGTTTGACCAGGCGGTGGACGTTGTCGTATTGGCGAGCCCGTGCGGCACCGCTTTGCGCATGCGCAGACGAGATCTCGGAAACGGGTGGAACTATCGACTTGAAATTTGCTATGTGAGTGTATCTTGCCCCGGATACGAATTTTATCGGGTCGCCGAGCCCGTGCGACGCAATCTTCGTGCATGCGCAGACGATATCTCGGAAACGGGTGGAGCTATCGACTTGAAATTTGGTATGTGAATGTATCTTGCCCCGGATACGAATTTTATCGGGTCGCCGAGTCCGTGCGACGCCAGCTTCGCGCATGCGCAGACCAGATCTCGGAAACGGGTGGAGCTAGCTATCGACTTGAAATTTGCTATGTGAATGTATCTTGCCCCGGATACGAATTTTATCGGGTCGCCGAGCCCGTGCGACGCCAGCTTCGCACATGCGCAGACCAGATCTCGGAAACGGGTGGAGCTATCAATTTGGTTTTTGAATAGCCCGGACAACGTCGGGCTCTCGACTTGAAATTTGGTTTTTGAATAGCCCGGACAACGTCGGGCTCATCGGCTAGTCTCATATATATTTTGAAGACCTCTGTCTGTCTGTTTGTCTGTCTGTCTGTCTGCCTGTCTTTAATACAAATCTACGATTCTCTACCGATCGGGACGAAACTTGGTACGGGTGTGTAGTTTGACCAGGCGGTGGTCGTTGTCGTATTGGCGAGCCCGTGCGGCACCGCTTCACGCATGCGCAGACGAGATCTCGGAAACGGGTGGAACTATCGACTTGAAATTTGCTATGTGAGTGTATCTTGCCCCGGATACGAATTTTATCGGGTCGCCGAGCCCGTGCGGCGCCAGCTTCGCGCATGCGCCGACGAGATCTCGGAAACGGGTGGAGCTATCGACTTGAAATTTGCTATGTGAATGTATCTTGCCCCGGATACGAATGTTATCTGGTCGCCGAGCCCGTGCGACGCCAGCTTCGCGCATGCGCAGACCAGCTATCGGAAACGGGTGGAGCTATCGACTTGGAAATTTGGTTTTTGAATAGCCCGGACAACGTCGGGCTCATCGGCTAGTCTCATATATATTTTGAAGACCTCTGTTTGTCTGTATGTTTGTTTGCGCAGACGAGATCTCGGAAACGAGTGGAGCTATCGACTTGAAAATTGGCATGTGAATGTATCTTGCCCCGAGTACGAATTTTATCGGGTCGCCGAGCCCGTGCGACGCCAGCTTCGCGCATGCGCAGACGAGATCTCGGAAACGGGTGGAGCTATCGACTTGAAATTTGCTATGTAAATGTATCTTGCCCCGGATACGAATTTTATCGGGTCGCCGAGTCCGTGCGACGCCAGCTTCGCGCATGCGCCGACGAGATCTCGGAAACGGGTGGAGCTATCGACTTGAAATTTGCTATGTGAATGTATCTTATCCCGGATACGAATTTTATCGGGTCGCCGAGCCCGTGCGACGCCAGCTTCGCGCATGCGCAGAGCAGATATCGGAAACGGGTGGAGCTATCGACTTGGAAATTTGGTTTTTGAATAGCCCGGACAACGTCGGGCTCATCGGCTAGTCTCATATATATTTTTGAAGACCTCTGTCTGTCTGTTTGTCTGTCTGTCTGTCTGTCCTTAATACAAATCTACGATTCTCGACCGATTGGGACGAAACTTGGTACGTGTGTGTAGTTTGACCAGGCGGTGGTCGTTGTTGTATTGGCGAGCCCGTGCGACGCCCGTGCAGCGCATGCGCAGACGAGATCTCGGAAACGGGTGGAGCTATCGACTTGAAATTTGGTATGTGAATGTATCTTGCCCAGAATACGAATTGTATCGGGTCGCCGAGCCCGTGCGACGCCAGCTTCGCGCATGCGCAGAAGAGATCTCGGAAACGGGTGGAGCTATCGACTTGAAATTTGATATGTGAATGTATCTTGCCCCGGATACGAATTTTATCGGGTCGCGGAGTCCGTGCGACGCCAGCTTCGCGCATGCGTAGACCAGATCTCGGAAACGGGTAGAGCTATCGACTTGAAATTTGGTTTTTGAATAGCCCGGACAACGTTGGTTTTTGAATAGCGCTGGGTAGAGGTATCGACTAGAAATTTGGTTTTTGAATAGCCCGGACAACGTCGGGCTCATCGGCTAGTCTCTTATATATTTTGATACAATCTGTCTGTCTGTTTGTCTGTCTGTCTGTCCTTTATACAAATCTACGATTCTCCACCGATCGGGACGAAACTTGGTACGTTTGTGTAGTTTGACCAGGCGGTGGTCGTTGTCGTATTGGCGAGCCCGTGCGACGCCCGCGCAGCGCATGCGCAGACGAGATCTCGGAAACGGGTGGAGCTATCGACTTGAAATTTGCTATGTGAATGTATCTTGCGCCGGGTACAAATTGTATCGGGTCGCCGAGCCCGTGCGATGCCAGCTTCGCGCATGCGCATACCAGATCTCGGAAACGGTGGAGCTATCGACTTGAAATTTGGTATGTGAATGTATCTTGCCCCGGATACGAATTTTATCGGGTCGCCGAGCCCGTGGGACGCCAGATTCGCGCATGCGCAGACGAGATCTCGGAAACGGTGCCACATGATTAAGGGCATCTGGAAACTGTGGAATGTTTTAGAGATGATTAATGTCTATTTTATAACATTGCAAGTCATCACGTATATGCAATCTTTAGAGGAATATCTCATATATATTTTGAAGACCTCTGTCTGTCTGTCTGTATGTCTGTATGTATGTCATTTATACAAATCTACTATTCTCGACCGATCGGGACGAAACTTGGTACGTGTGTGTAGTTTGACCAGGCGGTCGTCCTTGCCGTATTGGCGAGCCCGTGCGACGCCCGTGCAGCGAATGCGCAGACGAGATCTCGGAAACGGGTGGAGCTATCGACTTGAAATTTGCTATGTGAATGTATCTTGCCCCGGATACTAATTTTATCGGGTCGCCGAGCCCGTGCGACGCCTGCTTCGCGCATGCGCAGACGAGATCTCGGAAACGGGTGGAGCTATCGATTTGAAATTGGTATGTGAATGTATCTTGCCCCAGATACGAATTTTATCGGGTCGCCGAGCCCGTGTGACGCCAGCTTCGCGCATGCGCAGACCAGATCTCGGAAACGGGTGGAGCTATCGACTTGAAATTTGGTATGTGAATGTATCTTGCCCAGGATACGAATTTTATCGGGTCGCCGAGCCCGTGCGACGCCAGCTTCGCGCATGCGCAGACCAGATCTCGGAAACGGGTGGAGCTATCAGTAGTACGTGTGGCTTGTTAGACCCACATCTAAAAATAGATTTTTTGGCGGGTAAAATTGTTTGTACTAAAATTAAAAAAAAAAAAAGTTTTAAAAAATCTCAAAAATTTATAATGAGTTTTCGGTCTCTTACCCAAATATCTGCCGACTATTAAATGTCGAATGTTTTTTTTAATATTTGCGTGTAATATCTTTTGTTATTTTTGTTCAAACAAATTTTAAATATTTTTCATGAAACTCTGTTAATTTTATTAATCGATGTTTAGAAATAGCTTTATACCAATTATATGTGTATGGACAGGTCCGAGTCACGGTAATTTTGGACATTGTCACCATCGGTATGAATGCATACATTCCAGTGTTTATCAATCAGACGCAGTCCATACTCATATAATTGTCTCCACAATACCTGAAATAATTTGACACCATTACTCTTACATAAATAATAAAGAGCGTGTATTCTTTACTTCTCTATCCCGATGAAGTTATTGAGTATATGACAGGTGTGCATTATCGCGAATTATAAATTATTGAGATGTTGTACTATTTTGAATCACGATCGGACGAAGAGGGTGATGCGAAATTACAACCCCAGAATGAACTGACATATTCGATGGAACAAATTTTCAAGTATGTACACATAATCACACGCGGCATTGGGGGAACACTGTATAGGTCGAAAAAGAGTCACACCTTGGATAAATTTACCGAATGACTGCAAACATCACGTAATAACCACTTATAGACCTATTCATACTTACGTGATCATAACCCGTTAAACAACTAATGTTGCCTCATCCGTGCTAACTTTGTTCGGGGGTTATGGTATATAAATATCTATGACGAAGCTTCCTTTTATGCATGTTCAGACACGCTTTCAATTAAGTTAGCTATAGCATGTCTGAACATCATTACTTGATAGTTATCAAAAATATGTATACATAATACGTATAGGTGATGAGACACTCAATAATAGAAGTTACTTCGGTGTCATTGTTATAACAACATTACGTAATAACCACTTATACACCTATTCATACTTACGCTCATAGTGTTTCGACTCGTTTGATATTAGCTCTCGCTCGCGTATGAAACTCTGTTAATTTTATTAATCGATGTTTAGAAATAGCTTTATACCAATTATATGTGTATGGACTGGTCCGAGTCGCTGTAATTTTGGAGATTGACACTATAGGTATGAATGCATACTTCAAAAATTTCAAAAATTTCAAAAATTTCACAAACTTCAAAAATTTCAAAAACTTCAAGAACTTCAAAAATTTCAAAAACTTCAAAAATTTCAAAAATTTCAAAACATTTCAAAAATTTCAATATAATGGTGGACAATACACTCACGATGTGACAACATATACAGACATAGGCATAGTGTTATACAGTCTTCTATGTACCAACGCTATGACATAATTAAAGGGGGATAATGCACGCATGGTGTGGAATGTTAAAGTGACACGATGTAAGGGACGTTATGTAATATTGGTGTGTGAATATTAAAGGAGCACAATGCGCTCTAAAGGGACACACGGCACTCATTTTGAATGAATGTTAAAGAAACACAATACACACGCAGTGGGTGAAAGTTAAAATGACACAGAACAATATTTAAACTTTTAGGGCTCTTAATGTACCATTTATGTATCGTTTCTCGCTCTACAATCCCCCCTCCCCACTTATAGATATATAACGAAGACGAGAATAACATGTTGATGAAGTTTATTGAAATTTAATCATTGTCTGAATCTTCGACCGTTAGAGTTATTTCTAAGAGTTTCTTGAATTTTCTCATCGCTTCATCTGCAGCAGTGTTCGCGCTGTCGGTAGCCAAATTAGCCAATGGCTAATCTTTTTCTACTTTGGCTAATAAAAATTTCATTTGGCTAAACTTTTGGCTAAACTTTTTTTTACCCCAAATGGAGACGGAAAGCATCGAGTCGTAAAATTAATTAATAAAAGCGCTGAATAGATCGAAGTTAGGTGACGAAAGTATGTTTATACGCCGTCAATAACACCGACTATGTAAACAATACTAAACATAAGCTGTATACTGGTTATGTAATTGATTAAGCCGTCTGTGAGATAAAATACCTAAATGCTTTGTTCATTACAGTTCTGAAGGCAGTTCTTAATCAATGGTTGTGTAATCTGCATCCCGTTTAATAAACTGGCTTCTCGTCATAAAAGTGTCAACGACATAGAGTTATTACAATAAGCTTAGCGGATTTATGCGGGCTTTTTGCGTATGGTCCGATGTGAAATCCCGCCGTATTCTATATTAATGTTTTATGAATTGATCTGCCTGTGTGATATGATGCATACATATGTTCGTATAATATTGTTTTTAAAGTTGTTTTTGTGTTGTTTTAATTATGTTTTTATACTGAGTAACAAATAAAGTTTAAAGCAAATATTTTAGTCATTAATTGTGAACCGCCCAGAAAATGAGGATTTAATTGGCCAAAACACATTTGGCTAAAGTTTTTTTCATTTGGCTAATAATATTTTCATTTGGCTAAACTTTTGGCTAAAATATTTTTCAGTCCAGCGCGAACACTGATCTGCAGCCCATTCATTATTATATCCGTGTTTGGTCAGTTTGATCATTTTCTTCATGATCATGTTATGTATGGGTGATGTTTTCAATCGATACTGGTATTCTATTAATCGTCTATAATTTTTGAGAAAGAGAGCAAACTCTGTGTCGATGGTAGCCTCTTTTCCCGACATGCTCTCATCTCCCGACATGCTCTCTTCTCCTTTCGCATCATTGGTGATGCGTTTCATCATACTTTTGAATGTGTCCATCTCGTTGACACATCGCGCAGCTTTCTTACGACCGAATACCGTTCTACTACCGGCGACAGTATTATCTTCTGAATCTGACGAAGCGGTTCTAGATTCAGTTGAAGATGAACGGGGAACGATATTAGATTCTAGGTCATCGGTATCGTCTCCGAAGAAATTTGTCTCGGACATAACTCCGTGTTTAATCTGTTTATGTCTTTGTAGATTGTAGTTCGTCGATAAAATATTTCCGCATAAATGACACCTGTGCATTATCGCGAATTATTGGAAGAACGATCACTCTTATAAGTAGCGATAAAAAGAGAGAATATGGCGTGGCATACAACCCTCACGTTAAGAGTACGTTCGTCCCGGGTCTAGGGTATAGATCTTTGACCGCCGGTGATTCAATTAATGCCAATTTATCAGTATGGTACTCTATGTATTCATTCATGATTTGGCTAATCGTATGACACTTTTCTTTTCATTTTCTTCTTATTATTAGACAAACCTCCAGCTAACACTCTCTTGTTGGTTTGTTTGGACGCTTTACGTGTGTTTGTCAACTTATTTGCTTACCATTACGCATGAATATAAATTTACCATGCGTAAATATTGTCAGATTATCGTCTGATGAGCAAATCCGATGTTTACATTATAGTTAATCTCAGGTATGACTAGAATTGTATCATGTGTGCACATGACATCATTAGAAGGGGCAATACACTCAAGGGGTTAAAGTGACACGAAACAAGGGACGTGATGCAATATTGGTGTTTGAATATTAAAGGAACACAAGACACTCTAAAGGGACACAAGACACTCATTATGAATGAATGTTAACAATACAAGCGCAGTGGTTGGAAGTTAAAATGACACAGAACAATATTTAAAGTTCAAATTTTCGGGCACTTAATGCGCCTTTTATCATTACGTATCGTTTCTCACTCTACAATTCCCAATAATCCACTCACTCTCTCCCCGCTTATAGATATATAACGAAAACGAGAATATCATGTTGATGAAGTTTATTGAAATTTAATCGTCCGAATTGTCATCACTTTCGTCAGAAGTGTCATTTGTTTCGTCCATGAATTTTTCTAGCATCGGTTTGTATTTTAATATTGACATTTTCAATGCATCACATTCTCCATAACCATTATTCAAATATTTGTCGACTTTATCCATGACTCTGTTGTGCAGAGTCCCATTGCGCAGCTGCAGATACGCTACTATTGTCCTAGTCCAAGTCTTCTTGTACTAAAACCAGCTAATATATTGGGATGGCGATGCTGGCGTTTAGTCCAAGACCGCTTGTATACCAATCCTATCACACGAGTTACGCCCACGATCTGTGGCGGGAATTTGTGGTGTATTTTACTCGATTTACCTAGCAAATCAATGCATGATGCTATATACATAGGAAAGGCTTACAAGTAATGATGTTCAGACATGCTATAGATAACTTAATTGAAAGCGTGTCTGAACATGCATAAAAGGAAGCTTCGTCATAGATATTTATATACCATAACCCCCGAACATAGTTAGCACGGATGAGGCAACATTAGTTGATCACGTAAGTATGAATAGGTCTATAAGTGGTTATTACGTGATGTTTGCAATCATTTGGTAAATTTATCCAAGGTGTGACTCTTTTTCGACCTATACAGTGTTCCCCCAATGCCGCGTGTGATTATGTGTACATACTTGGAAATTTGTTCCATCGAATATGTCAGTTCATTCTGGGGTTGTAATTTCGCATCACCCTCTTCGTCCGATCGTGATTCAAAATAGTACAACATCTCAATAATTTATAATTCGCGATAATGCACACCTGTCATATACTCAATAACTTCATCGGGATAGAGAAGTAAAGAATAAACGCTCTTTATTATTTATGTAAGAGTAATGGTGTCAAATTATTTCAGGTATTGTGGAGACAATTATATGAGTATGGACTGCGTCTGATTGATAAACACTGGAATGTATGCATTCATACCGATGGTGACAATGTCCAAAATTACCGTGACTCGGACCTGTCCATACACATATAATTGGTATAAAGCTATTTCTAATCATCGATTAATAAAATTAACAGAGTTTCATGAAAAATATTTAAAATTTGTTTGAACAAAAATAACAAAAGATATTACACGCAAATATTTAAAAAAACATTCGACATTTAATAGTCGGCAGATATTTGGGTAAGAGACCGAAAACTCATTATAAATTTTTGAGATTTAAAAAAAAAAAATTGTTTGAAAATTTTGAAGAAAAAAATTTGGGTTTTGAAACTTTTTGTTGTTGAATTTTTTAGTACAGACAATTTTACCCGCCAAAAAATCTATTTTTAGATGTGGGTCTAACAAGCCACACGTACTACTGCTATCGACTTGAAATTTGGTTTTTGAATAGCCCGGACAACGTCGGGCTCATCGGCTAGTATATATATTACACATCATTAAAAGCGGAATTGTTCACTGACCCAACCAAACCAATCATGCCACATGACGGCTTCGTATCTCTCGTATTTATTGAAAACAAAGTTTCACAAACCCCGAAGCAAATTTAAATTTTCCAAAACCAGACATTTTCTAAGTAAGCTGAAATGACGTAACATTAATTTGGCATTGGCCAAATGTAAATCAAATATATAACGAAGAAGTAATACATATACGCTCTAAATATTCATGAAGTTATATTCTTGTCCCATATGTATGTTTTCACATCGGAATTCGTGTTAAATCAATCTTTGTGTATTTATTTAATTTTTATAAATATATAGTGGGTTGCATAAGAACTATGGGAGGCCAAATTTATTAATAATTGCGCTTCACCGCAATTCAATTGCGCTGAAGCGCAATCCAGCTTGATTCATATCAATTGCGCTGAGGCGCAATTATTGTTACAAGCTTACACCCCTGAATAGATAGGTTATTCCATTAATTAACTGGGGGTTCCCATATATGGGAAAATAATTGCGCTGAAGCGCAACTAATTTCTATTGGATTTATTCATTAATTAACTGGGGGGTTTAGCCATATATATATAATTAATTGCGCTTCAGTGCAATTCAATTGCGCTTTTGCGCAATTAATTTTCAATTGGGCTGAAGCGCAATTGAATTGTGCTGAAGCGCAATTGAATTGTACTGAAGCGCAATTGAATTGCACTTCAGCACAATTATTAATAAATGTGAATTTGGCCTCCCATAAAGAACTATAAATAGTACTGACAGTAGACTCGCACAAAATTGGCTACTTTCCAGTTGCATGGAAAGAGGCAATCGGCATCATGATACCCAAAAATGGCTAAGATCTGAAATACCCTGGCAACTACAGACCAATCAGTCTTCTTAGCTGCATCGGCAAGATATTCGAAGCAATCATTGCATCACGATTCCGAAACCATCTGGAGAAGAATTTATTCTTCAACAACTGGCAGAGGGCATATCGAAACGGATGCGAAGGGGTAGAACACATCTACCGCCTTGTGGAGGACATACGGAGTGGCTTCCACAAAAACTGGGTAACTGTTACAGTGCTACTTGACGCTGAAAAAGCGTTCGACAGCGTCTGGCAGAACGGCCTCCGGTACAAGTTACACAAGTATGGCCTTCCGGTCAAACGTGTAAGGCTTCTCTCCTCTTTCCTCGTCCGACTCTGTTCCACTGAACGCTGGTACACCACAGGGGTAAGTTTTAAGCCCATTGCTCTACATTTTCTACGTCAATGACATTGAAATAGACCCGAGGCACCAAGTGCAACTGTCGCAGTTCGCTGGTGACTTGGGTCTGTGGATCACAAATGGCAGTACAAAGTATGTGGAGCTCAGACTGAGGCGGGCCCTCGGTGACATGGAAAGGTGGTGCTCGAAATGGCGCATTAAGCTCAATGCAAACAAACACAATTTACGAAACGAAAACGCAAGTCGGTGGTCAAACTCAATGTCAGTGGCATTGACTTAGTTGCCGCAAAAGAGGTGACCTTCCTAGGCGTCACCTTGGACACCAGACTCAACATGCTAACCCATGTTAAGCAGACAGCCAAGAGGGCCATGCAACGAGTTAATCTCCTCAGACGGCTGAGGGGAACTTCCTGGGGAGCTAGCATGACCATGCACGCTGCTTAGAGTCTTCAAAACGTTTGTAAGACCAATCATGGAATACGCATCGGTGGTTACCAACCTGGCACCAAATCACGCGATCCAAATGCTTCAGTTGGTACAAAACAAAGCCCTGAGAATGGCACTGCAAGCACCGTATCACACCCGGATTGTACATAGATCTGCATACCATCGCTGACGTGGAACCCATCAGAGAGCGCCTGCGCGATCTGGCGGAAAGTACACTGGCGAGAATGGACGACAGTGACACCATGAGGGAGTGTTTACAACGCAAACAGCTTCTCTGTGGCTGAAAAGACCCGCAGTTCAATAGGCTTATTGGACCGTCCCGGGTTTTAGGATACGCAGTCAAGCAGGCTATGCTAAAGACCCGCAGTCCAATAAGGTGTATAGGACCGTCCCGGGCGGTAACAGAAGAGAACACGCAGTCCAGTGGAATCACTGGACCGTCCCGTACTCTCTTAGCAGCCCGCTATCCAATGCCTCCAATGGAAGATCCCGGGCGTGGACAACCAACTGAAAATGCGCAATCCAGCATCATCGCTGGATCGTCCCGCATTTTCCAAGATGCCGAGACAAGGCAAAGGCAAATATCAAGGCATAGATCAATGCAAAAGTACAAGGCAAAGACAAAGAATCCTGTTCCTGCCTCGCACAAAATGGCTAGTTTTGACATATATAGTTGCAATGGCTGCGGACACACGTACCACAGTAGCGATGGCATAGTAGGTGTGACAATTTATTATGGTGGGATTTGGTGACAATTGGCCGTCATAATTCAGTGCCATAGCTAGCCATGTTGTCCGCTGAGTTTCCGCACAATGGCTGCGGACACATGTATCACAGTAGCGATGGCATAGTAGGTGTGCCAATTTATTATGGTGGAGTTTTGTGACAATTGTTTGTCATAATTAATATGCCATAGCCAGTCATGTTGCCCGCTGAGTTTCCGCACAATGAGTCGACTGGACCAATTAACCCATTGCGTTTCACCAAGATTGATCTCTACTCATTACGTTTTGCTAAATTGTATTCGCTACGATATATATAATTGCACGATATATCGTCCAGAATTGTGTTTGACCATGGCCTGGTGGCAATTCCTCATTGACTCACATATCATGCATGCATGTTTATCTACTTATATTAATTTCATTAATAAGAACAATCATGGCTGTTGGCAGAAATGGGTTATTCATTAAGTTATCAAGTGGACTTGTGTGTTAGCATGCAAAATATAACACTACGTGTTGAGTGAAGATCAACAGCGACAAGACGTTCACAGGTAGATATATCTTTGAGATATCGACCGTCGCTGGTAGAGCTTGGTAGACTCATTGTGCGAATTTGCAGAGGGCGACATGGCATATTAATTATGACGATCAATTGTCACCAAACTCCACCATAATAAATGTGTCACACCTACTATGACATCGCTACTGTGGTACGTGTGTCCGCAGCCAATGAGTCGACTGGACCAATTAACCGATTGCGTTTCACCAACGTTGATCTCTACTCATTATATGTTGCCACGTTGTGTTCTCTACGATATATATAATTACACGATCGACCGTCCAGATTTGTGTTTGACCGTGGCAATCCCCCATTCACTAACATATCATACACGTTTTATTGATATTAACTCAATGCATGTTTTTTCTACTTATATTAATTGCATGAGTATTAAGACAGTTCCCCAATTGCGTTTTTTATTTTGCGACGTTTAGTTCTACGCATAATTCCGCTAACATTATCATGTGGGCCGATGAAGCTGTGTCGGAACTGTTGGAGGAAATGCAGCTGAGAGAAAGTATCTAGAATAAACATAGCGAACTATATATACAAGGACCAAAACAATAAAAAGGATTATTATAACGAACTCTGGAAGACTCATTGTGCGAATATGCAGCGGGCGACATGGCCAGCTATGGCATATTAATTATGACGACCAATTGTCACCAAACTCCATCATTTCGCCCAATTTGGGCGGTTATCTAATGGCTGTTTTTCATCTGACGTGTGTGTCAGGATAGAGGAGCTGGAGGATTTGTGTATATGTTAGCCCAAACTACATTTCCAAACTACATTTCCAAGTAACGATGGTTTGTTGTTTATTTTGAGGAATCATACCACATCAGATGAATTCAGCCCAAATATGTTAACAGTTGTCGTGTAAAACATTTGCAGTAGGTTAGCGTTATTTGTTATTTGCGGATGTCGTTTAACATGGGGAAAATAGACTACTACGTTTGAACGGCATGTGCATTTGTCGTTTTTTAATTATAACAACATGATAATCAATAACAGAGGCAGTCTCTGTCAAATACAGTCGCTCTATTTACGATACTAATTGGGGAACTTTGTAAATTAAATTACGCGTAAACCAGCGTAAATGTATACCTGCTGCAAATCGAGAAGGTGCCGGAATCGGCGTACTCGCCCCAGGGCTAACTCGCCCAATCGACGTGTGCCAACTCGGAATAAAAGGCCGGCTCGGAATAAAAGATGTATACGGGGTGTTATATGGCGTTTGGTCCGTTGTTTCTCAACGAATATTATTGAAATTTGGTGTATATGTCCGGGCTGGGACATGGAATACAATAACGATTGAATTGTTTTTAAATTTACAAATGTGTTGATTTTATTCAACTTTTTCGTTCTGAAACACACTATACTTGTCATGTCCATATCTAGTATTACTTAGAAATTTCAGCTTTCCAGATTCATAATCGCTCCATTGACTGTAACAGATGAAGTTATCCCCCTCTTCGGATCGATTGTCACTGAAACTTTATTTTGTTAGACTGCCTGTAGTCACTGATTATATGTGGAAATAATCTGTAATAAGATGTAGCACTGTTTTATTTTATATTTACATGTAGTGCTGTTTTTTATACAACAATTCCACCCAGGCTTCTCAACGGTACGCAGTACGGCCTTGTGATATTGTTTTAATTTTCAAAGATTATTTTTTGTTGGGAACTTGTGATTGCAACTTATGTTTTTGCCTTTATTTTGCCCAGTTGTGGCAATTATACACTAAACCCAGTTACAATTTCTTATCATTTATTCACCAACGACATCACCCACAATTAGGGATTAATCACATACATACACACGTACATGTCGTATCAGTTTGCATATATAAGGTAGACCATTTTGAATTTGAATGGGTCTCATGGAACCTCCAGTTATATAATAAAATCGGGAACGAATATCCACGAACCGTGCACAATGTACATGTAATTTGTTGAATAGACATGATAGTTCATATTTGGTATAGGAACTCGTGGAGAGAAATTGTTGCCTAACTTGACTCATTATTGTTTAGATTCAAAATGGCCGACCGCGCGACATTGCAAATACATTTAATCTGATTTAATATTGTGAAGTGAAAACCACCGACGTGTGTCGCGTTACCTTCTATCAGTTTATCACACACAGAAGAACAATAAATTATAACCACAAAACGTGTGCAACGAATAGTTCTAATTTGGTTGATTGAATTGTCTATGTTGTCATTTGCGCATCACTAAAATCTACGGGAAAGTTTGTTAGTATATTCCAAAATGGTATATAATATCCCGAAATAATTTCTTTATTCTGATATCAAATTATCATTAGTTCATGTTAATAATAGAGTTCGTGGCTTGTGATTTTCAGCACTGTATTACCTCTAGATATTCCTAGAACTATAACATGGCTTGACAGTACCGGTACAGGAATCATGCACGGTACTAGCAAAGTATCGATACCGGTACCGGCATGTGTGCTACCGGCGGTACTTTGAGAAGCCCGATTCCACCTAGATCATCATGTGATCGACCATACATGGGGTGTGATGACCTGGTTGAATTAAGAGCGGTTTGATGGATAACTTCTGTCTTCGAGCTAGATTATACTTATGCTATTTAATGGCATGTTTCTAACGTGGAGGAGTAGATATTCTTGAGACCCCACTACTCTTCAATTCACACCAAGTTCTCAGCTGTTATGTTCGGATATTAGAACACATTGCCATAATATATAGTTTATTTTGTGTATACTAGTATAATATAGTTATTTTCAGTACCTTTATATACCAGTAGTGTGGATAACAATGCATATATATATATGTGTATATGTATATTGATTCAACGGATTCAGTGGTTTTGTTCATTAGTCTATCAAATTTGCGGGGAAAACATGGCCACCAGCAGTACACCCTGCCAAATTTCAAATTTGAATCAATTGGCGTACCCTGCAGCCAGCATTTATGGGAGAACTGTTTCTCATGTGGATATTTTGGGTCACCACTAGATGGGAGCCATATTTTGTTCTCAAAATTTCCTTGTGAAAACATCACTGCCAGCGGTGATCTTGAGTTTTATTATTTTTATGGCTAAATAATTTGGTTGATCCTACAGACGACATACATTGTCCGATCGCCACCAGATTCCACAATGATCTTCTGGATAACCAGGGTGAGAGTGATCTATTTTTTTCCGAATTTCGTTAAAAACATGACCACAGACAGCAATTTTGTATCTTACTCTTTGTATGACTGAATTCTTTTCTTTAGCACCTCTACAGACCACATCCCTCATCTGATAGTCACCAAACTTCATATTGATCTTCTGGGTGACCACTAGATGGGAGCTATCGAATGATTTTATTTTTTTTGGAAAACATGGTCGCCAGCAGCCATCTTCTATTTTGCTTTTTATATACATGTATATCTCTTCGTGCGTATAGCCAGTATTACTTGGGTAGTTCAACTTTCCACATTCCTGTCATCATTTGAAATATAAAAATTTACCTGATACATGTAGTCCAATGAAAATTAACAAGCGTCCATGAATTAAATTTACCTATGATCCTATTATTCCTCACAATCACATGCGCCCTTCAAAATTTTGTTTCGTCGTATCTAATTTTTAATGACCCTTATGGTAATATTGATATAGATACATTTGTCAATCATTTCTTTGTACAATATACAGGTATAAAGTTAGTAACTAAATCTAGAAATAGGTAATACTTGCAGGTTAGCCCGCCACTGACGGCGTTCGTCAGAAACATGACAAATTTTTTTTATTTTTAATTATTTTTTTTAGTTAATTTTTATAATTAATTTTTTAATTAAATTTTTTGTTTTTCAATGAGTTAATATTAATTTTTTGTTTATAACATGAATTAATTGTGCATTTTTCCAGATTTTGACCTTGAATTGATCATTTTCAAGGTCAAGGTCAGGTCGGGGTCACAATTTAACCCGTCCATGACACTTCCCGTAGGTAGCAAGTTTGAGCTCAATCGGTTTGAGTCTATAAAGGACACACAAATATATATCATTTGTGGGTACCCGTTTCAAGGTGAAGAAGACATAAGAATCACACAACACGCAGTACCCGTCCCTAAATGAGGTATGATTTAAGGTACATCGGGCGGAAAAACTGACCCGATGAAAAATTCCCCCGTTCCTAGGAACGACAGACATAAGAATCACACAACACGCATTTTTTTCACACAACACGCAGTACCCGTTTCTAAAAGAGGTATGATTGAAAATTTCCCCTGTTCCTAGGAACGACAGACATAAGAATCACACAACACGCATGTTTTGTTTTCCGATGAGTTAATTCTGCCTTTTTAATCAAGATAAATGCATTTCGCGTTTTTCGTCCGTAGTTTCGTAGGCACTTGCGTGCGTTTAGCAACGCCGATGACAATAAAGAGCGTTAGTCGGTTAACAACTCCAAATATGGTCAATATAAAGATCGTGCCTCCTTAACCTCCGATGTGCCGTTTGCGGTGATTTTGATGATTGGGAGTCGAGAATGAGTGATCAGAGCTTGTCCAAAACGCGACGTTGACCATTCCCGTGAGTTTTTACCCTTAGATAGGAAATTTGAGCTCGATCCGACCAGCCGTTTTCGATTCTATGAAGTACCCACACACACACACCCTCTCTCTCTCTCACACACACACACACACACACACACACACACCCTAACACCCTCACACACACACACACACACACCCCCCCACACACACACAAATATATATATATATATATATATATATATATATATATATCTCATATATATTTTGAAGACCTCTGTCTGTTTGTCTGTTTGTCTGTATGTTTGTTTGTCATTTATACAAATATACGATTCTCGACCGATCGGGACGAAACTTGGTTCGTGTGTGTAGTTTAATCAGGCGGTCGACGTTGTCGTATTGGCGAGCCCGTGCGGCGCCGGCTTCGCGCATGCGCAGACGATATCTCGGAAACGGGTGGAGCTATCGACTTGAAATTTGCTATGTGAATGTATCTTGCCCCTGATACGAATTTTATCGGGTCGCCGAGCCTGTGCGACGCTAGCTTCGCGCATGCGCAAATCAGATCTCGGAAACGGGAGGAGCTATCGACTTGAAATTTGGTTTTTGAATAGCCCGGACAACGTCGGGCTCATCGGCTTGTCTATTATATATTTTAGAAGATCTGTCTGTCTGTGTGTGTGTGTGTGTTCGCGATGAACTCGAAAACGGCCGACCCGATTTCGATGAAACTTGGTATGTGGGGGTATTATCGGCCGGGGGTGGCACGGGCCTATTAATTTGTCCGTGCGACGTGACCTTGACCTTGAAATCGGGTAATTTCAAGGTCAAACGCCCGAATATCACGGGATTTCGATGAAACTTGGTATGTGGGGGTACCTAAGGCCGGGGAGTGGCATAAACCTATTTATTTGCCTGTGCGATGTGACCTTACCCTTGAAATCGGGTCATTTCAAAGTTAAACGCCCGAATATCACGGGATTTCGATGAAACTTGGTATGTGGGGGTACTTTCGTATGGGGAGTCTCATAAGCATATTCATTTGCCCGTGCGACGTGACCTTGAAATCGGGTCAATTCAATTCAAGGTCATATCGCCAATTTTGATGGGATTTCGACGAAATTTGATACGTGGGGTTACTTTTGTCCACTGAGTGTTTTGGACGGGTCGAGTCGTGGTCCCGACCTGACCTTGACCTTCAAAATGATCAATTCAAGGTCAAATCGGGTAAAACCGGATGGATTTCGACGGGCACGTTTGTCGGGTACTTTTGTCCGGGCAGTGTTTTGGACTGGTCAAATCGTTACCCCACTTGACTTTGACCTTCAAAATGGACAATTCAAGGTCAAAGCCCGGACGAAGTCGGGTCACCTTCTAGTATATATATATATATATATATATATATATATATATATATATATATATATATATACGGAGTTCTCAAATTATATAGTAGACTAGCAGGTTAGCCCGTTTTTTCGCTTTTCAATGAGTTAATCGTGCCTTTTTAAGAGAAATTATTGTACCCTCCTTAAAAGAGGTATGATTTAAGGTACATCGGGCGGAAAAAAAAATGACCCGATGATGTCGTTGTTGTTGGCATTCAGGGTTCGGGTCGTTGTTGTTGGCATCACGGCTCGGGGCTACCCGAAAAATCTCACATTGCCGTATAGGGAAAATAGGATTGCGTGTATTTAGTAATTTTAACTAATTATTGTCTCGCCAACAATGTCGTTGTTGTTGATATTTACGGCTTGGGGGCTATTTTCTCGCCAACAATGTCGTTGGCGTTCACGCTTTTGGGCAGTGGAAGTCCCGTCAGATTCGGGACGTATCGCAGTGCCTCGCGGATTCACTTAAAAAACTGATCCGATGATGTCGTTGTTGTTGGCATTCAGGGCTTCGGGTCGTTGTTGTTGGCATCACGTCTCCCCGAAAATCTCACATTGCCGAAAAGGGAAAATAGGATTGCGTGTATTTAGTAATTTTAACTAATTATTTTCTCGCCAACAATGTCGTTGTTGTTGATATTTACGGCTTGGGGGCTATTTTCTAGCCAACAATGTCGTTGGCGTTCACGGTTTGGGGCAGTGGCCATACAGCTGCGTCAGTTAGCAGGAATCGAGGGGTGTAAGTTTAGAGCTTGGTTATATGAATGTATTGAAAATAGACTAAGATTTTCAGCCGTAACAAGAAATGTATATATGAGAAAATGTAAATTCTATATTTTGCGAGGTATTAGCAAGTTTTATTTTATCGCCAACAATGTCGTTGTTGTTGATATTTACGGCTTGGGGGCTATTTTCTCGCCAACAATGTCGTTGGCGTTCACGGTTTGGGGCAGTGGCCATATAGCTGCGTCAGTTAGCAGGAATCGAGGGATGTAAGTTTAGAGCTTGTTTATATGAATGTATTGAAAATAGACTAAGATTTTCAGCCGTAACAAGAAATGTATATATGAGAAAATGTAAATTCTATATTTTGCGAGGTATTAGCAAGTTTTGGCTCAACGGGTTTAGCAGTTTGAAGTGAATATGGATATAGATATAACAAAATGTAGAGTTACTCCTCTTGGATCGCGATCGAATATCAATTTACCCCGAAGTGCCAATTGCGGTGATTTGGGATTGGAGAAACGGTGCTCTGAGCTTCTCCAAAACGCGACCACTGCGTGTCGGTGGGATTAAACACTTATATACGAAATTTGAGCTCAATCTGAACACGCGTTTTGGATTCCATGAAATACACATATACACATGTACACACATATATACGGAAGTCTCAAAATATATATATATAGACTAGCTGATGTACTCGACTTCGTTCGGGCTATTTAGGGATTTCTTTGTGATCGCCTTCATCTGGGCAGTACCCGGTATATACAGCATCTGGACAAACTATTTTTCAATTGGTCAAGAAACATACCTATATCAGCACGTTCGATGACATGGTCGCACGTGAAATTGAACCCGTCCATATTGCTCCCGGGATCGAAGTAGTCCTACACACACATTTTAGTCGGATCGGTCAAGGTCCAGAAACATGCCTATGAGCGAGGTCAGGTTGACACGTTAAATACCAAATCCGAGTCGGATCGGTCGAGCAGTGTGCGAGTCTATATAACACACATACATACATGCATTCATACACACATACATACAGACAGATATTCCAAAATGTATAATCGATAGCTACAAGAATTCTATGATAAATACTTCACGGGCGATCTGATGCATGCATATTAGTTTTCTTGTAATAAATTGTCACACCTACTGTGGCATCGCTATTGCGGTACGTGTGTCCGCAGCCAATGTTTTGTATTTCTCGCAAGTCACGACTCATTGTGTCGCATGCCCGAGTGTATATACTCCTTTTAATAAAACATATACTATCTATTGCGTAGTAATTATTATGTAAATGTTTATGTTCGTTCGAGCGAACCGAGTTGGAACATAAAATAATTATAATTTTTCACTTTCAGTTTTCTCATTAAAGAAACCTCATTGTCACAGTGTGGCTATCTGCCAGTATAATGTTCGGCCGAGCAAGGTGAGATGGAACATAGTATAATAATTATACCGATATACGATTGGACCGTTACGGGCAAAAGGGTTTGGCATATCGCCCAATTATTGGACACGGAAGAATTCGAGCGAACTTGACACTTGCCCCACCTGCACTTAGATTATTAATTTGCCTGATCGGTGCACATCCACCTCTCTCTCGCACGCAAAGTACACGGAGTGTAATTGGAAATAATCAAAGATTGGTGAGTTCATTTTTTTCTGCTGAATCTAGACAGCGACGTATCGACAAGGCGATTTGAGATGTCTGGCCTTTAACATTGGAAACGTCTAAACCCTTGGAAATATCATGTTTAAAGATGGAATATCTCTTAAATATTTGCGTGGGTATAAAATATTAGATATGAACTGAAGACCCTTGTCCAGAAAAGCTTCTATCAATTAATATTGATTTTATTTCGATATTATATCGGGACCGTTTATGTTACTATTTTTAGATCAGACCATTCGGATGATACTATATTTCGATATATAACAATGGGCTGTTCCTATGGCTACGCACCGAAAGTCAAATGTCCCAGATTGATTGTTTGTATTGTTTTGTTCCACAGATATAAGCGATAATGAGTATAATTAACGTTTATTTGTGAGAAAATTGTACAATAAAATTTCTGGTCTCTGTTAACAGTAACCACTATTGTTCGTTAGCTGAACAAGCACACCTTTTTAGACCAGAAAATATTCGAAATAAAATTAATATCAATCGATAGAAGCATTTCCGGACAGGAGTCTTCGATTCAAATCTAATATTTTATACCCTGGTAAATATATAATACATGTTTACAGAGAGATAATCCACCTTTAAATCTATAGCCGTTGCAAATTTTAACCCGACAAATGTTGAGATTGTTCCGATAGCTTAAATTTCCAACCAACATTTTGGACAAATTAAGATTTGATTATTTTGCTACTTTCATTGGAATATTTCCAATCTCACCATTTGTGATAGATTGATATATTTTCCGACAATAGAAGGTGTAAGGTATCATTTGAAAAAATTCGCCCGTGCATTAATTTGGGGGAGTTGTGTATTTGTGATAAAAGTATCATATTCGACATGTGTGTAATGAACTGAAATAAATGAAAACCTAGAAGAGTGCCAAGACAGAAATTGTCCATGGTTGCCATGGCAATAACCTGGATACAGATGCCAAAATCCCCGGAAAAACAATGATATTCCTTAAAAACATTAAGTGTTTACAACTGATAGCTTATTTACACTAAACTATTCTACTTTATTCACACAAAAGTTTAGTTATTCCGATTAGAGCAGTTATTTCTATTGAACTGAATTCAAGAGGACCGGCGAACAATCCAAAATGGTAATTTTTCGCCATAGCATCCATCCGAAGATTCTACTCCCTATAAGCTCTGGTGTTCATGGTGTATGGCGGAACATTTGCATCCGGACAGCATTTGCTGGACTTTTGACGATTTATAGCGATGACGAAGATACGTTATTGTAGGATAGAAACTAGTTGGTACAGGATATATTGGGTTAACAATATAGGGATGACGTCACAGTTGATATTGCTGATCTCTTAGATTACGGATATTTGAAAATTTAAACGATCCTTGAACAAGACGATGCACTCACAATTATTCAAGGCAGCGATTGTTACATATCCTGTTCATGGCTCAAACCGGATACGATATTGCACTGAAATGTGTGCTGCTCCAATTGACTATAATATGACGGATAACATTTTCTACCAGAGTGTCACAGTGTGATATCTATCGGGCATAACACTGAAAAACGAAACGGTATTGGAATTCCACTTTTATTAAAAGTCTATTTTAGCTCTTCCCGTTGACTTTCTATTTCTATACGGAACCTCGCGGTACTCACATGTGATTGCTATGCACCTCCAACGTTGGTCAAAATATTCAACAGTTGGAAAAAGTCCGTATCTGATTCGACGTACATCATTTGGAATTTCAGACCGATATAGATCGATATCTTAATAATAGCTTAATTGGTTAAGATACATTATGTCCATTCAGACAAATGATCGAATAGTTTCTCAATTTTAGACTAAATTGCCATACGTTTGAAATGTTCATGGATATGGGTGTTTGGTTTGAATTGTCATTAAAATTTTGAAAGTGTGAGTTCTGAGTTGAAAACATAATAATGTTTGGGAATTTGGTCTTCAAAATGGGAGGTGCAATGGAAAACTGTTAGTTGGACACCCCAACAAACACCATTTAACCGCGTCTCTGGATATCCACATTGACTTATTGCCAATTAATCCATGCAGGAAAATTGATTAGAACACAACTATAGCCCGATTAAAGTGATGTGAAATACTCCGGCATGGTGATCAAATATAAATGGAGAATAATCTTGTTTAAAGTATAGTAAGTTTTACAAATAGTATATTCAAATCGTCAACACACACCGTCATTCTTATATATGAATTAAATGCAGTGACTCTCGACGGCGAAATCTTTTTCGTTAGTTTATCGGCGATAGATGCGTCCCGAATCGAGTAGTAAATATTTACATTTGAACGTAGTTCTGATGATGTTTTCTATGGAATGGTACGGTTGATTTGCTTCAAATTTTCGGCGATGTTAGTAGAATGTTACATTCCTCCAGCTGTCATAGCGCCTGAATGTGTATACTAACTTATCAGTTTCACACACCCGAACAAGTACATAATATGTCTCTAACAAGTCTTAGATGTGTATGTACAATTCACAAATCTCAGTATCTCATGTCGATTTCTTCAGACACATTGTACATGTAAAGTTTGTTCGTATTGTTTGTGACCAATCTAATGACGCACTCGATTCGGTTACAGACAGCACAGTTTCTCTTTGTTTTAAACATCACCGTTCACCGATGCGGTCGCTTTGTGCAGTGTTGATGGTTTACTATACTAATGATGACAATATATCAGATTTTAGTCTAGAAATAAGACTAAGATTCATACTATCATTCCCCTTGTATTACTTGTATAGTGTTGTACAGTATTACCAGTATCGGTACACGATGGTGGTTATATTGGTGGTGGTGGTAGTTATAATGATGAGTAAAAGATGAACTCCTGAACAGGATTTTGCACTGCTGAACTGCCATGGCCTTGGGTCAAATGGTGTTCCCTCATTGAAATTTGGTTATAGCACATCGATTGCTAGTAATTTACGCAACAGGCAACCCCATTATAAAAACACTTTAGTAAGCCATGGTGATTTGAACAGGTAAAATGATGCAATTTACTAGGGTGTCACCATAGTATACGCACAGGTATAGACCTACCTATGTATTTACTCTAGTAAAATAGACCCACTCATGTATTTCACAAATGTATTATACCGGGATGTAAGTATGTATGTGATGGTTCTACTAGAGAATTTCTACCATGATTATTTACCTCGATATTACGGTAATTTACCACGGTAGTTTCGGGGTACGCTTTTAGAAGCCTTGCAATTTGAGATAACAAATTGGAATATATGAATGACACATGTGATTACATAAGATGTCAAACTTAACTGACTTATATGATTTTCTTCTTCTTTTACATGGGTAATACATGTCTTTTACCAGAGTATATCATTGTTTACCTAACTTTACCATATTTTACCAGAGCCTGGTATACCATGGTTTATGGGCTTTTACCAGAGTGTTTCTACAAGAGTAGCACCTCCGTTATAATTGACTTAAACTGCGTTCGGGCGAATCTTCCGAACATACCCGATGAAGTGGGGAGGATTTCTGTTATAAATGGTCCCCCCTCACTGCATTTATTTATAACACGTCTGTTAGTAGTCATTTGCACAACAGGCAACACCATATCTTCGTTATAATTAAGTTAAACTCTGTTCGGGATAATCTGCTGGACTATAGCCGATGAACTTCTGAACGGGACTTTGAAGGACTGAGCGGGCATGGCGGTCGGTCAAATGATGTTCATGCACTGTATTTGAGTATACCCCATCGATTGCAAGTCAATTGCACGACAATCAACCTAATATCTTCGTTAATCTTGAGTTAAACTGCATTCGGGAGAATCTGCTGAACTGTACGTAACTGCTGAATATGATTTTGAACTGCTGAACTGGTGTGGCGGTCGGTAAAATGGTGTCCGGCCCTCCTGGTATTGGGGTATAACCCTTTTATTTCATGGTATTTGCACATCCTATGACCGACCATCTTCGTTATAAATAAGTTAAATGGGATATGTTTATCGTGGATCGTATTTGATGCCGTTATGGAACAGATCTACCCATATACAATTCCACCCTGGTAAATCCTCCCTGTTTTTTTGGGGCCAAAACCCGGGTGTCCGTCTATCTACCAAGACACCCAACAACCATCAAGACTCAATGAAACCCGGGTTTTTACCAGAATTAAACCGGGTGAAACAAGACAAAACCCTGGTGTGGATAAACATGGTGTAACTACACAGATGTCCAAACCCATGTGTACCCTTGTGTTTCCTACCTGGGTGTTTCCCACCCAGGTGTACAAAGGTGTTTCCTACCCGGGTGTTCCCTACCCAATGCACCACCTTGATATACTCAGGTGTTGGAACACCAGGGTTTAGCATGGTGGTTGCACTGGGGTTACACCTGGGTGAAAATACTGGGGTACACCAGGGTAATATCTTCGAGTTGAGTCTGATTAAGAACACCCAGGGTATACCCTGGTAGAAACACCCGGAAAACACTTGGGTCGAAACACCAAAGTACACCCTGGTGGAAACACTAAGATGCACATAAGAAAACATCAAGGTACACCCAGGTAAGGAAACACCAAGGTACACCTGGGTGGAAAACACCAAGATACACATGAGTAGGAAACACCAAGGCGCACCTGGGTGAATAACACCAAGGTACACCTGGGTGGGGATACCAGAGTACAATTGTGAGGAGGATATGTGTAAACAAACAAAGGTGAGGATGGCAATGCAGTAGAATTGTGTGGGATGTAGGGGTATTGTTCTCAATGGTATCATCCCATGATTTAGTATAACAACACTTTAAGGAAACTAAAAATAAATTATTAAAACATCTTCATATGTGGTATCTTGAGCAAGTTACACGTAGTTGCAATGCATACCGGTATATGACATAGGCACTAAAATCACTATTTTTAGTTCCAATGTCATTTACCAGTATACATTGCAATTATATTGCCAGTGGGGTAGTTTTGTCTCATTTTAAACTTTCTAACTGGGTTTCCCATTTGAATGACATAAACTAATGTGAGTATATGCATGAGCTCTAATGTGAAATACATACCGTATGTACACCGGTATATGATGCCTGAGTTAAAGATGCTTCATATCTTCCCAGCAGCATTTCCAAACAACAAAATGTTCATGGAACTGATTTTTTTTAAGGCCCGCTGCAACAACTAAATTACATAAAAGAGAAATATCTGGAGTTGGTACATGTTTCACTTAAAACTGTTTAAATTTTGATTTGTAATAAAATGCTGTAATGCTCTATAAATAGCCATATGTTCTGTCCTGTTTCATAGAAAATAATGGGAGAAAAACATTAGTTCTTAGTCTAAGGACATGTTGCCTGTTATTATCTAACTGTTTCAAAATATAGATTTGTAATAGAATGCCGTAATGCTATAGAAATAGCCACATTTTCTGTCCTGGTTCATACAAAATCATTGGAGAAAAACATCATTTCTTTAGTGTTAGAAAGACATGTTGCCTGCTATTATCTGACTCATAAACCCCCAAATATACATGTAAACATAACATTAGGGAAATAGACACGCCATCTTTAACCTTTTTGATAGCAGTAGCAATTGATGAGATAGCAATATATACTATAAATAGTATTCAGATGCTAGTAATTAAACAAACACATTAATTGCACCACCTAGAACAGTTAACATAGAATACAGACTATGACCAAGAAGGGTGTCACCCCCCCCCCTAGTTTGGTACAGAGCATTCAGCCCATTTTCAGTTGGTATGCTGTATACATACATGTACCCTATTAGTTATTAATATGACAATATAACCGACAATCAGGATTCAGAAAAAAATGCTGGTATGCAGCTTTTATAGCACAAAATTACACACATATTGAGTATTTTCCAACCCAAACAGACCCAAGTGACATATTTTGATCTAATTCAGTCTAATACCTCTTGGTATGTTGATGTTATGGATAGTATTTCAGCAAATGTGTGAAAACTGTGATATTTCTTAATGTAAAATTACTAAGTATGTCATCCATTCTTAACTGGTACACAGAATTCATTCCTATTAACTGTTAACTGGTATTCAATATTATTGGTTGGGCGGTAGTGGGGGGGGGGGGCAACACCATCATCAAGGCGGACCGACCCTCCCATTACAATTGAATATACCATTCTGTATGGTATCGTCCCCCTACCAAACACCAATTAATATAGAAGGGAAGTAATAAAAACTAGTGATTTCATAGTAGTATCCATAACTTCTATATACTTGAAGGTGACTTCCATTCCTTATTCGACAAATATAATATTTAGGTCAAACAAAGGGTGTTGTAAGATGGCCCCTATGAACTCTTTCCACATACCCCACTCACCCCACCCGAGCCAAAATGCCCGCCGTCCAGAGGGGTTCAAATGGGGCACCCATGCTATTTCTCGGCCCCTTGACCGATTTAGGTCAAACAAAGGGTGTTGTAGGGTGGCCCCAAGCCAATCTAAATATTCACCCCATCCCGATCCAAAATGGGCGCCGTCCAGATGAGTTCAAATAGGACAACCATGCCATTTCTCGGCCCCTTGACCGATTTAGATCAAATGAAGGGTGTTGTAGGGTGGCCACCGAACCAGTTTAAATATTGACCCTTTCACCCACCCCAATCAAAAATGGCCACCGTCCAGAAGAGTTAAAATAGGGCACCCATGCCACTTCTAGGCCCCTGTCATGGGTGCCCTTTTTGAAGCCCTCTGGATGGCGGCCATTTTGGATCGTGGTGGGGTGAAAGTGGTGAATATGCTTAATCTTTATAAGATGGAACCTTACACTCATTGTTCAAACACACGTTCAAACGAACTATTTCCAACTGCAATTTGCGCGGTGTTATATGTATCTTTGCTTGAAATACTTGTTTTGATGTGTTTTGTTGTATTGAAAAAAAATGATTGGTCAATCGATTGGCGAAATTCATTATTTAAATTCTTCTAAATCCACATTGTTATCTACTTCAAGTCGTAAGATCAAACTGAATTTCGTACCTGCAACATTGTACATATAACTCGTATAAATCCAAGCAGCCACATATAATATTATCAAATGAGACTGTCAGTACCGGATCCGGTACCGGTACCGCGGTACCAGACGCAGAACCGATAAGTCTGGTACCGTCGGTACTTTGAGAAGCCTGGCATGTAGCTGGATTATGCAGTGCAAAACTAAATGAAAGTGTCAACACTGAAGCTCAACTTGAAGAGGGGGTAATGTCACCCATTTCAGTCAATGGAGCGATAAGGAATGCGTAATACTAGAGGTTAGCCCAAAGAGCCATTATGAAGTTTGGGATCAATCGGATGAAAAATATTAGCTGTTGGTCATGCCAAATTTTTTAGTTTTTAGTCGCGCAAAGATTAAAATCAAGATGGCTGCCGGTGGCTATGTTTAGAAAAAATTTAAGAACAAGATGACTGTTGGCGACCATGTTTTTGAACGATATTTGTAAAAAGTTTATGGCTGCCATCTAGCGGTCACCCGATGATCTATATGAAGTTTGGTGACGCTGGCGACAGTGGGGGTTCTCTCCCCATACTTTTGTTAAAATGTTCAACAGTTGGAAATTTCATACCTGACACAACAGTAGTTGGAAATTTCACCCCAATAATAGGTTGAAAGTGTTCTCGTAGTTTGATTTTCAAACGAATTATTAGTGGGGAATTTGTTGTTTTTAACAGTAATATATTTTCCTACTTTTCAAAATCTTGGACTGAGTGACCATCAGTTGGACACTTTCCAACCTTAGGGAGGTATCAGATCGGAAATTTCCAACATGCACTTCGAGAGCTTGGTGCCAGTATAGATTATATGATTTTGTAGTTTTCCGGTTCAGATTTCAAATTTTTCTCCCACTGGGCCGAGGAGTCATGGATCGCCTCCGGTGGCCAATTAAAAACTTCTTTTTTTAAATGGACTCCTGAATTTGCAAGGAGTCAAATTTTAAAATTTTCTCCCACTGGGCTGAACCATGGTCTGTCTAATGGGTCCTCATCCCTCCCCGGTAGTCAGTCAAAGACTAATAATCGTTAAAACAAACTAAAATAAAGACTGAGGCGCCAGTTCTTAAATTTCAAGCCAATGGGGGGGGGGGGGGTGGGTGCAATTGGTATTAAACGAACATGGGACTTTAGTCTGGTTAGGGGGTGCAGTTGGAAATTCCAAGGTCGACACACCATAACAAAGACCACATAGCCACGCCCCTGCATGGGTGGGCGTGTCCTGTTGGAATTAAGTCAGAAAATATTCGAAGCAGAGGGTATTCGGTCATCGAATATTATCGTTTACTGAATTTAGTAATAACTTTCAAGTACAGAGATACCTAAAAGCCACCATATTAATATAAAACACGCCCCCATACAAAAACCACGGTGTATTAGATCTTTTATGTTATGACTTTTTAGAATGGCCTATATAACATTTACCTCTATATTGATGACAGTTTTCATGGTTCGACTTAATATGTGCAAGTTCATTACCAAAGCGTTTAACCCTTTACCCAACAAAGCGGCCAAAAACGCCCAAATAAAGCTTCAACAGCCTAAAATATCTTCGGTCTGTCTCAATAACACCATACAAATATGGATATCATTGGAACCGGTTCATTGACCACATTGTGGTGGTTACAGTTATGCCCTGTGCCAATGCATTCTCTTATATATGCGAGTCGACCATAGGTCGCCTCGCATATATAAGAGAATGCATTGGCCTAACAAAATTCTTTTTTAACACTTTTTACCATTTTTTCTTACATTCTTTAACAATTATATAATTTTTTCTTACATTTTTTAACAATTTTTATAATAATTTTCTACATTCTTTGACAATTTTATCATTTATAATATGTGTTAAGCCAATGCATTCTCTTATATATGCGAGGCGACCTATGGTCGACTCGCATATATAAGAGAATGCATTGGCACAGGGCCGTTCTGTTGGGTAAAGGGTTAACGCGATGTTGAGTTGCATGCATGCTTGCGCGGCGTTGCGCCTCATTGATTCTTTAACCGAATACCCTCTGCTTCGAATATTATCAATTACTGAATTTAGTAATAACTCTCAAGTACAGGGAAATATAAAAGCCACCATAATTAAAATAAAACTCGCACCCACAGAAAGACCACGGTGAATTATATATTTTATTTTATGATGTTTTAATGCAAGTGCAAGTACATTACCAGAGTGTTTAACACGATGTTGAGTTACAAGTATGCACCACGACATTCTTTTTGGGACATACGGAGAAATTAGCTCGAGGGAGCGGCCCTCCTGTGATTCAGTCGGTAAAATGCAATGGTTGATTATGACACCGTAAGCCGTCCAGCGACGGTGAAGCTGGCCCCATACTTAAATAGGTGCCGTTTTTTGATTGGCGCAACCCAGAGGTAACCTTACACCAGGGGCCGGTGATTTCCAGACATGGACGTGGCGATAGGGGTGTGGGTATCTCACCACCAACTTTGGTCAAAATTTTCAACAGTTGGAAATTTCATACCTGACACAACATTTGTTGGAAATTTCACACCAACAATAAGTTGAACATGTTCTTGTAGCTTGATTTTCAAACAATTTATTAGGGGGAATTTATTGTTTTTGGACCAATATTTGCATATTTTCTTTCTTTTGGCAAAAAGGTTGGACTGAAATGGCCATCAATTGGAAATTTTCCAACCTTGGGGGGGGGGGGGGGGGGTGTCAGGTTGGAAATTCCAAACACTTGGAAAGCTTGTGTCCTGGTCCCTCTCCCGTGGTCAGTCGAAAACTGCTAGTTAATTTAAGAAAACAATATTGCCCTGCATTTGGTCAAAATTGTTACTGGAATTGTCATCTGTTGGAAATTTTCCAACCTAAGTCTGTGTGTCAGGTTTGAAATGTCCAACTCTAGGAAGGCTTGAGGCGTCTAGATATGCTAGGATTTTGCGAATTTCTTCTTCAGATTAAAATTTTTTCGTATACTGGGCCGAACCATGGTTGGCCTGGTGTGTCCAGGTCCCTCTCCGTGGCCAATACAAAAACTGCTAATTAGTTTAAGAAAACAGTATTTTACTCAATTTGAGGTCAGTCTAGAAGCTAGGATTTTGCTATTTTCTCAACCATGGTCTGCCCGGTGTGTCCTGGTCTCTTGCCCATAACCGTCTGCATTTATATGGAGTTAGAACACTAGATGTTAGGATTTATTCAATTTTAAGGTTCAAATAACTGAATATTATTATGCCGGGTAGAACCATGGTTTATGAATAAGTTATTAGGCCTAAACAGTTAGGTACAAGGGGGAATGAAACTATGCAAAACCTTTGTTTGGTCTGATTCAAAGGGGTGCAGATGGAATTATGAAAAGCCTTGTGTTTTGGTTTGATTCAGTGTTCAACGGGGTGCAAAGTGAATTATGCAAAACCCTTGTCTTTGGTCTGATTGAAGGGGGATGCAGTTGTAATTCCCCAAGGTGGACACCCACAACGGAGACCCTCTAGCTACGTCCCTGTTCCCAGGTGCAGTGGAGTGATCTTCGGTGAAATTGACCCTCTAAATGTCGCCCACATATGAAACTGACAACTCAGTATTATGGACCAGTGGCTGAACTGACATTAAATCCCAATAAAAACATATAACCTCGAATTAACAAGTTTCCGTCCAACACATTTATTTTGTATATAGTCACATTGATGGTCGGATCTGTGTATAGCTTCTGTTATTTTCAGTAACATGTCTGTAGGAGAAAACGTCAGGAGCAACATAAAAGAATATTATGGGAAGGTTTTGTCATGCAGGACGGATCTGAAAGTTCATCTTGAACATGAGAAAACGAGCCAACAGATAGTCAACCAAGCCCTGCGCGATGTTCACCCTGATGTCCAACGTCGGTAAGAGCCATGCAATCTGCCTCGGCCAACCACTTCCGGTGCAAAAATATTTTTGAAACGTATTGACGCCATGGCAACAGGTAATATGCACTTCAAAAGGTCACCGTAATTTGCACGCACAAAATAACCTGAAATGAAAAATAAAACTAAGACAGATTTTATTGCAGACACCACAGGTCACTTTTACCGAGCGAGGCTCTTGGTCTGGACATTTGAGATAACGTGCATTTTACTTAAGATGTTGGTAAATTAAATGTGATAATTATTGATTTGTTTGCTTTGTTTTTTTTTAGATACAGTAAAGGAAGTTAAATGGTAGAATCTGGGAAATACGACATGTTTCATTAAACTATTCTGTTTCGTTTCTGCTCTTAGTTTTCAAAGATAAAAACTTAACCCTTTCTATACTAAACACTCATTGATGAGTAGTTCCGTTAGGAACTGTTCAGATAATAAGTTCAACAAACGTTTGTTTAAGTTGTTATCTAAACATTTCCCCACCAATAAATATGATTCCTTCTGCTCATGTATTATAGTTATTACCCGAGCACCTCTCCAAATGAATTATAGACAATTCCGATTTATACATTTATAACTGAATGGGAGAATCCATGGGGGAATCACGTGGTTTCGAGTTGATGAGTATCACGCATTCAAAATGGCCGAGGTGATCGCAAACACGACCATAAACGAGGAAAATGGTAAATAAACTAAGATATGATACATTACATAGTATTTTGTCAGCTAAGAGCAGATGCTATATTATCTTTCAAATAAGCTGATACCTCATTTATGTCCAAATTCACATTTGTTTGCTCTAACATTCTGACCAAAGTTGTCAGTCGAAGGATTTTCCAAGATGTATGGACTGATGTATTCCACGTACCTCCGACTGGCAAATTTGGTCAGAATGTTATAGAAAACAAGTAAGTAATTCCGAACAAATAAGGTATCAACTTGTTTCAAAAATAAACTAGCATATGCTCGTAACAGTCAAAATGCTATGTTTTGAGTCAGTTCCTCGTATATTATGTTTTGTGCAATTTTACTAGCCTCGGCTATGTTGTATACGTGGTACTCACCAACCTCGAAACAACGTGATTCCCCACCGTGTACAAGAAGTGTCACGATAGGTCAGTCCCGTTGTAGTTTGTTCTACAACAATAGCGGACACCTTCGCACATTGCACTACTATACTGGTAATAATTATGAATAGGGTACTACGTCACTAGTATTTGTGTTCTTTCTATCAGTTGTCGTTGTGCCATATATATCCATATTTACGATTACTGTTTCTGGTTTTCAACATGACACAAAATACGTCATATAGTAATAAGTTCTAGATCATTTCTCTGGTCGTCAACTCAATGTGGGAGTTGACTCGTGAGATTGTGTCCTTAAATTATAATCGCCACGTGACCTTACATTTCTCAGTGACAATAAAATCACTCGTCGCAGTCAAAGACGAGAATCTTGCGAACCACAAATCGCTAAGCCATGACCTGATAACGACACAATTAAGTACAACATAGTCACGACAAATCGAACGATATCACCTTACCGCGAGTGGCAAGACGTTTAAATGGCACGATTTTCTCACACACGGAGTCGTAGTCCGAAATATTTACGCCTACTATTAGCTATTCATAACTCTTATCAGTAGTAGTTCATTATACGAAATTTGTCTAACTAACTACAACTAGTGTATAAACTCAATATGGTGAATATCGCAGATACTTCGGATGTGGCATTGTTGTCCCAGAACACGTGCGTGGCATGAATGTCCTTGATCTTGGCAGTGGATGTGGGCGCGACGCATTCGCCGTTAGTAAATTGGTGGGAGAGACCGGATCCGTGACTGGAGTCGACATGACGGAAGAACAGGTTAGCTATTCGACTGGTTTGGGGGTTTTGCAAATGATTGGCTGGGCTTTGTCCGAACAACAAGGAAATATTTGTCACCAATACTAACCAGACTAATATACATGTATATGCCAAATTTCGTGTATATGTTCAAACGCATCCAAGTTTGAAGATGGCATCTGGTCGACATTTCACTCATTTTTATCTTTAAACAAGACACAGATACAGCGACAACAATGGGTACAGACGATACATGCTTGACTGCCTCTCATTACGTTATGGATATTCTTACAAGTGATTTAAATAACGACTTGAATAACATTGACGAATGGGCTCAAAAATGGCTAGTGTCCTTCAATCCACTAAAACTGTAGCGCTATCTTACTCCCTAGTATCCGGAAATTCCCATCTCAATTTGCAATTCCAGGGAAACGACGTTTCCTTTGCACACACATCTTGGTCTGGAACTCCAAAATAATCTCAAATGGAACAATTATCTGGATAATGTAGCGAAAAAGGTTTCTGCAAGATTATCCCAACTCAGAAAGCTAAAATATAAGCTTGACCGAAAGACACTTGAATGTATTTATCTAACTTATATACTCCCCCTATATAGTGGACTACGTTGATATTGTCTGGGACTGTGCGCCACAGCAGCAAACTGAAAGACTCGATCGCCTTCATAAAGATGCAGCAAGAATTGCCAGTGGATTAACGCGCTCTGCCCCCATTAAAGATTTAATGCTTGAAGTTGGCTGGCACACACTGCAAATAAGACGCGAATTTCACAAATTACAAACGCTTTGCAAAATAATAAATGCTGACGCACCTAGTTATCTAACCATACTCCTACCACCACGAGCCGGCGAGACATCGGGTTATATTCCTTCAGAGGACCTGGCGACTTCCACGCATATTATTGCGAAACTGAACATTTCAGAAAATCGTTCATGCCAAAAATGTGCCTAACTTGGAACAAACTCCCCGACATTGTAACCAAAGCTGAAAGACTACATGAATTCAAGATATTCCTCAAAATTATATACTACATACCCAAACCCCCAAACTACTATTATACCGGTTCCAGAAAAAACAATATAATACATACCAAATTGAGAAACAAATGCAGCGACTTAAATCATGACAAATTCGAAAACCACATAGCTCTGTGATTGTGGAAACGAAATCGAAGACGCCCACCATTACTTTTTCTTATGTCCCCTATACCAGACACAACGCGTACGGCTTTTTAACAGGCTTAGAACAAAGGGTATCACTGTATACAATATCGCAGACCTCCTTAAAGGTATAACAAACATTAGTAATAACAAAAACAAATTAATATTTGCAGAAGTTCCAAAATATTTAGTCGCTACTAACCGCTTTACCAATTAACACATTCGCCACCCCTGGGTCAACGTCACGCGCGAAAGCCATCTTTTTAGTACCCCAAAGCTAAAAGCTATACTAAACTGACAAACACATCTTCTCTATCTCAACAACCAGTAATCAAACCAAATGAACTCACATATCGAACCCGGATCTGGTAACACACAAAAAACAAAACAATTTAAACATATATATACCATCTTGTTATTATAATAACGTGTGTAATTGTATGGGGTGAGGGGCTTTCTAAGTTGTATAACTTGTGCCCCAATCCCAATTGTACATAAACGATACAATAAAATATGTTTAAACTAACTAATGGGTACAGTACACGTAGCTTCAATCTACTGATTGGCGTCAATTTAGTGCGATACGACTATAATTATGTTCCATATAATTTATATCAACAGTACTGTTTAAACCGGTCCCACTAAAAGCCGAGCGGTTCGATCGCAGGCAACCGTACCGCCCCTGGAGTCCGAACGAGATGGTTGAATCACCACGTGCAGAATAGACCCGTATATATACCAAAGTTCCATTTCCCACGTCGCTCGCTCGAGCTGGACTGCATTGCATGCTAACTTAACTTGCGGCCGGTTTCGTCAGCTACGCGACCGGACCTCCCATAGCTGTCCGAAAACGGAAATGGATGTACTATCATGCAGCGAATACCCTCGATCTGCATCCATGAGCGATCGGACAAGTTTCTTGCTATGACGGAGGTGAATACCCATATAAAAATCCCCCTTGGTGCCACCATGGTAAAACACCACGGTAAACCATGGTAAAAAAAACCGAGATATTTTGGCCGCCCATCGTGGTGTCACCATGGTGGTTTACCTTGGTGGTTTACCATGGTTTTACCGTGGTGGTAATACCGTGGTGGTTTACCGAGGTGTTACCATGGTGGTAAACCACCATGGTAAACCACCTTGGTGACAGCACGATGGGCGGCCAAAATATCTCGGTTTTGTTACCATGGTGTCACCATGGTGGTATACTTTGGTTTACCGTGGTGTTACCATGGTGGTGTACTGTGGTTTACCGTGGTGTTACTATGGTTTACCGTGGTGTTACCATGATGGTTTACTGAGGTTTACTGTGGTGTTACCATGATGGTATACTGTGGTTTACCAACTTTACCGTGGTGTTACCATGGTGTTACCATGGTGGTATACTTTGGTTTACCTTGGTGTTACCATGATGGTATACTGTGGTTTACCGTGATGTTACCATGGTGGTATACTGTGGTTTACCATGGTGCTATACTTTGGTTTAACGTGGTGGTTTACACTTGTTAACCATGGTAATTTAATGTGGTTAACCATGGTAGTTTACTGCAATATTGTAGAGAACCAAGCATATAGGTACATGTACTTAGCGGAGAACCTGCCCAGATACCAAGCACTCGAAATTGCGAAACATGACCGACGGCAAATATAACAAAGTGGCACGTTAGATTCCAATGTTGCTATGGTGTTTAAACATTGAATAAAGTACAAAACCAATCCATTGCATAGTGATAATGAAATAATCCGAATTATACATGCATTACTTTTATTAGTATAGAACCTTGATCGTGATTTTGTACTTAAATCAAAGTTTAAGTTCTCAATTTCGGGATTTCCTGTTACCTGCATGTGCAGTAAAATTGGTCTGAATGTCCAAACATAATTCTTAATTTGTGTGCAATAATAGTAGGTAAACATAAATCAAACATCTTGAAACTGGTCCGGATGAAACACCAATCGATCTAGAATAGCCTGATAAATAAAAAAAACTACCTTGCGATAAATCGCAAACCTTTGCGAATAGCAAACAACTTTGCAATAAGTACCGGTATATGCGATTTAGTGTAAAGGTTTTCGATTGATTACAAAAGGTTTGCGATTAATCGCAATGGTTTGTGATTTATCGCAGATATATTTTCATGCATTGGCTTGGACCTTATAAATATAAATATAATCCGACATCTTCAACAGGTCTGGGTAAACCACCAATCGATCTATAATAGCATGGTTGGGCTAAAATAGACCGATCGTTCTTTGACAGCCAGCATGCATGTGGATAAGGCGAGCAAACCTTCGCGATAAATCACAAAACAACTTTGCGAAAAATTACAAACACCTTTGCGATAACTCGCAAACCTTTACGATAAATCTCCAACATCTTTACGATGACTCTCAGACTGTATACTGGGTGATTATATTTTGCGATTTATCGCAAACATTTTTGAAATTTGTGCTAAAAATTTCTTAATTTGTGTGTAAACATTATAAATCAGCCATCTTAAACAGGTCTCCGTGAACAACCTATCAATTTATAATTGAATGGTCGGGCTAAAATAGACCGATCAGTCATTCACAGCCAGATGCAAGAATGGTGAGAGGAGCAACACTTTTCGAAAAATCACAAACACCTACGCGATAACACGCAAACCATTACGATAAATCTCAAACATCTTTACGATAAATCTCAGACTACATGTACGTACTGTGTGAATAAAAATTTTGATTTATCGCAAAGATGTTTGAGATTTGTTGCAAAGGTTTTTTGGCACTAATGGGCTTCTGGGAATATTATAAATTAGACATCTTAAACAGGTCTGAGTGAACAACCTATCAATCTATGCCCGGTCGGACTAAAATAGACCGAACAGTCATTCACAGCCAGATGCATGAGTGATGAGGGAGCAAACCTTTGCGATAAATCACAAACACCTTTGCGATAACACACAAACCTTAACGATAAATCTCAAACATCTTTACGATAACTCTCAGACTACGTACTGGGTGATTATATTTTGCGATTTATCGCAAAGATGTTTGAGATTTGTCGCAAAGGCTTTTCGCCGATAATGGGCTTCTGTGAACATTATAAATCAGACATCTTAAACAGGTCTGAGTGAACAACCTATCAATCTATAATTGCCCGGACATGCTAAAATAGACCGATCGGTCATTCACAGCCAGGGGAGCAAATCTTTGCGATAACTCCCAAACCTTTGTATTAGTGTGTGATAAGCAAAATACTCAAAAATGGGGAGATCATTAACTTTGGTTAATAAAAACTGTTGTTTGAAAAATACCGCTATAGCGCTCACTAGTCCTCGCTACAAGATGTTGAATAGGTTACCAGAATTATTATCACTCTCCCAAAAAAATTGCCACAGTGTTCAGTGTTTTGCTTATCGTACACTTCCAATGCGCTGTATCAGTAAATGAACAAATACTAAGATACATGTAACACAAAGAGAGTTTAATGTATTTAATATATGATAAAGTTTGGTAAAGCCATAGTTAATAAATAAATTATTCTCCATTCGCATCTATGCGTCAACAAGTCAATGGCATTGCCTGATCACCAGACCCATTTTAATGTAGAATTTCGCTAATATGGTTTCCAGTTATGGATGAGGTTATTTCCTAGCAAAGCGGAAATGGCCGAATTGTTCAGAATGATAACCACACATGTAGCCAGACATGTTTTGATAAGAACATAAAGCATATGGACATTGGAATGGTCTACATGTTCGTGTATGTATAGAGCTAAAGCTCTAATTGACCCCCACCCCCCTGAACAACATTGGCCACCGATATTACCAGTAGTTGCGAATGTCGGTCATGTGACCAACTTTGAATGTTAATTAAACCGTAAACAAATTATTAATTGAAATATTGTTTTGTGTATAGTTAATATGGTGCATGGCACTGACGAAAAGCTGGACTGGGTGTTTACAAGGTGTCCATGTGAAAAATTAGTGCAGAGTACAGTGGTCGCAAAATATTATTATTTAAATAAAACTGTATAAAGATTATCTGCGCCTCTGCGGTTGCCACATATCAACCACTTGACCATGGTTGAACGGGGTATGGTATAACCGGTGTCATTAACGCCCTACAACCTTGTTAAAGGGGGATGATTAATTAGAGCGTAGCTGTAGTACGTTACTAAAAGCTTGCGATTGATTCAGTTATAACATGTGTCCCAGAATTGGATCCGTATCTCCGAGATTATCCACCATTCCATAAATATATCAGAACAAAATCAGGGACACACTATAAAGTGTATGCCGAGGCCGAGGCCGGCTCCAAATAAAAGGTGTAAACCGGGTGTTATGTGGCGTTTGGTCCGTTGTTTCTCAATGGATATTAATGAAATTTGGTACATATGTCCGGACTGGGACATGGAATACTTTGACGTTTGAATTGTTTTTAAATTAACAAATTTGTTGATTTTATTCAACTTTTTCGTTCTGAAACACACTATAAAGTGTAAACGGCCGGCTCCAATTAAAAGGTGTAAGCGGCTTATGTGCTTAGTGGTATAGGTAATCGGATTAACTAACTGACGACTCTAGACTATTAGTCTGGGGTGTTTTGTATCATTTGAGGTTTTTGGTGAAATAATAATTTAGAAAGTGAAATACATGATAAAATAAATTTAATCACAACGCATAAAATAATATAAAGACATTAAATTCACAGAATAAAACAAACATACGGCATACAGAACTTTTCATTTTCGGTGCTGGATGGCACCTCTCAGAATACGTTCAATTCTCCTTTTATATCAACAATTAAACATGGTGCATCATACATGTTAGTATTCAATGTATTGAATGCAGAATAGCCTATTTTATACATCAACCAAAACTTGTAAGCAATTGCAGGACACGCTGGATTAATATATTTACCATTTTCCATATGTTGCCGGTCATACTGGCAGCCATTTTGAGCCAAAGTAAGAATTTTGGTTCCAGTGTGTTGGAATATTCATAGGTAATGATATGCCTCACTTACATTACAAAGTTCTTTTCATTTTTTTGTTGAAATATGACTAGAATCCCAATTGTTATTTTTTTGGAAGTTTTATACCGCATTCTGTAAAATCGAATGTTTGAGGGTAGGAAGGGGTTAGGACCCCAATAATTCCATATCTAATTGCTCCAATGATCAGATAATATAGAAAACACAAAATAAAGTCATATTACTCAACCGGACACACAGCATGAATTGATCTAGAAGATATGTGTGAAAAAATTTCCCATTTTCAACTGCGGCGGCCATTTTGGCGGCCATCTTGGATGGTGAGTTTCAATTTTGTCCCAAAAAGGTATTATTGAGTCTTAGTTTCACGAAAATATATACAATTTACTAGATTTTCTCGCTAAAATTTGCATAAAACTCACTTAGGGTCTGGTCTGAAAAACGGCGGCCATAATGGACGCCATATTGTCTGGAGTCTACACGGCCATTTTTTTCCTTGTTAACATTGCTTAAAAGTTGAAGGACATAATAAGGAACAAAATGAGTGGGGTGAAGTTAAGTCCCAGGTGGGTCCAAGGGTACCCCTATTAGCTTCCGGGCTATATACGACGTTTTGAGAACAACACAGCTGACGTTATGGTCATATGTTTTACTTCAAATATGTCGTATACTTTATACGACATTTTTGAAGTAAGAAATTTGTCCAACCAAGGATACGAATTTCCATCACATGGCCTAAAAGCTCATTTCTGGTTGGATTAGAACAAGGATAAGAATTTTAGGGGTGTAATCACAGCATCGCAGGCGTTTCGATCAAAAGAATAGCAGACTCCGTAACTGGGCGACATGGTTCTCAAATCACGTTTCGATGAAAATTGAAGAATATGATCAATCGTCCTTTCCAAAGGTACTTGTACGTTGTAGCCATCAAACTTGTTACTGACTCATGGCTGATCTGTGACGTCATAACTCTGACTAATTTCTACAGAATTGGATGTCTCGTAATCAAAGTCACCAGTGTTTGACTGTTGTGAATTAATTGGGCGGTTTATAATGATGTGAAATTTAAGTATCTGTCTTTTGTAATTCACAATACTGTTGTACATGCAACATGTAACCACACTGCACTCAATGACTTTTGAACTTGGTCTTCTCAGTTCACCGAAAATTGCTGATAAATGTTATCGCCCGTTATTTTTTCGAGGTTATATATCATCTTGTCCCGTCCATGCACAACCATAATCCACACAGTGCTGGCAATATTCCAGGTTATTGAGAAGCCAGTTAGGTCTAATTATTAGCTAAAACAAGAAGTGTTTCCTTGAACAACAAAACGCACATGGGTCGTAAACCGGAAGCACAATTTCGGGATCCCACAATTTCGTACTATTAACCTCGTACCATAATGCCTTATTTAAGTTGTTTTCTTTGGTGTGTTTTTTGCTTGCGTTCTCTCTCCCTCTTTATCTCCCCTTTCTCTCTATCTCTCTAAGGGTGGCCATGATAGAGATTGGATAGTTGGGTAGTAGTGATAATTATTTATTTCGTTGATAACAAGAATAAAAACATAAGAACATTAACATGAACTTGAATGAATATGAGAAATTACGATGACTAAATGTGACGAACGGAGTGACGGAATGAATATGATGAATGAATATGATGAATGAATATGACGAACGAATATGACGGCATGAATATGACGGAATGAATATGATGAATGAATATGACTCTATTGCATGTAAGGACATACGCACCGCCAATAAACACTGTTAAAATATATTTCGGCCAGTTTGACCGAAGTTGAATTTTACAAAAAGTGAGCATATTATATCATCACTATTGAAACAGGTATTCCACGAAGCACCAGATCAGATATGGACTCCGGGAGGACAATGCGAGCCCATGTAAACCTTCCGGGAAATTAATAACGTATTTGTGTACCGTATCTTAGATTTTCAAACCAGAGCTGTTTTTCTCCGAAAAGAGTCATAATTGTGGAAATATCTAAAATACGTAATTGTGAGATGTAAATTGTACATATTGATAAATATTGCCTGTTGTGTTGGAAGCAAACAGTACTAAATTATAACATTATAAAAGATGTATTAAAGGTAAACAAAGTCTTCCAAACAACTCCATTCAGTTTGTATATTTATTCCATAATAAAACATATTCATATTAATTATTACATTATATACGTTTGTTCGTTAAAAGTTATAACTGAGATATCATTTATAATTATAATTAATAATATCTTCCTCGATCTAAACATTCTTAAACAATGACTCACCATATACCATTGTATATATTGTAAATAATAAATTAATCGAAGTATGTAAATACCATTGTAGATGCGCATGCATGAGACCCACAACATGGTAAATAGCATTGTGGTTGAAGGTCAAAGTGAAATGTAATAGTGGTACCTTGATTGAAAACTTCACTGGTGCTGTGATACCACCGTGGTTATACTTGGTGATACCATGGTTCACCTTGGTAGAAAAACTTTACTGTGCTACCACCGTGGTGATACCTTGGTGTCACCTTGGTAGAAAAACCATACTGTGCTACCACCATGGTGATAACTTGGTCGGGTTTGGTGCCACCATGGTTTTACCTTGGTACAAAGACTTTAGTGTGCTACCACCGTGGTACCACCTTGGTGCCACCATGGTTTCAGCTTGGTACAAAAACTTTACTGTGCTACCACCGTGATACCACCTTGGTACCACCGTGGTGTTTTCACCGTGATGCCACTTTACTGTGCTACCACCATGGTGAACCAAGATGTCACCATGGTGAACCAAGGTGGTACCTTGGTGAAACCATGGTTTCACCAAGGTGACACCAAGGGGGATTTTTATATGGGTATATAAACCTCTGTGCTACGGTCGTATTCGCGATGCATGCAGGTCTATTCTGCACCATAGTGCAAGAACCATCTCGGATTCCTGCGTCGGTGCTGTCGGCTTTTAGTAGGACCCGTTTATACGTACATAATGCGTTCATATTCTAACGTTCAAAAACGAAATATTCGATGACAACAAGAAAAATTAATAATGAATAAATGTATGAATTAATTAAGAACGTATCGTTGTTTCAAAGAACAATATGAAATTGAACCATACTTACTCCAAATTACAAATTTTTATACGAGATCGTGTTTCAGTAAGCTTAGAGTAAGCAATCATAAGTTGCAGGTAGAGGTTGGGCGACACGCTCAGCCAAAAATACCTTACGAGAAACGCATATGTAAAAAATGTGAAGCAAATGAAATTGAAACGGAAGAACACTTCATAATGAGATGTGAAAAACATAACCATTTGCGGAAGAGATTTTTCACTGAAATAGGAGTTCACCAACCAATTTTCGTAAACTTTGATGAAATAGAAAAGTTCATATTCCTCATGAAGGCTGAACACCCGAGCATATGCAATCAGATCTGTAACATGGTTCGGCAGTTTTCCGCAAATAATTGAGAATATAGTGTTGAGTTACAAATACATGTTATATATATTTTTTATATGAAATTGTCTTCACTTGTGTTTAAATTATCTGTATTATGACAACTGCCCCGCGTGGGTGTATTATGTCAATAAAAATGTTATGTTATGTTATGTTAACGTTACCGACCATTCCTGTTGTTTGTATATATTTTAATTACTAGCACAACTAATCTCCTTGATTAAATTCCATCAGTTTATATCTCTTCATAATAGATTGAATTCTCTGCACGCCATGTCGACTACCACACGAAAAAGTTTAACTTCGCCAAGGAAAATACAAAGTTCGTCAAAGGTTTTCTGGAGGATTTGCCCGGAGCCGGACTTGAAAAGGAGGTCTACGATATAGCAATGTAAACCATTAAAGGGGGACTACCGGACTATACACTAAATATGGCCATTTATGAGACAATCTTATTTTATACTCAACAGAATATATATGCAGCAGATGAATGAATTTGAGCCATGAATTAGCGCAGAATACACTCATGTGCTCTATGAACGATACAAACAACATGGCAATTATAATGAAAATGAGTTTATCACTCGAGTCTTTGTTGCAAAATATATTATGTTGAGTATAGAAGGAAATGGTCCCATAAATGGCCGGATTCAGTGTATAGGACCCATTTAAGTAAGCAATGTAGTATAGAGGACGTTGATGTGTGAATGGTCAAGGGTTTCAGTAGTCACCAACTAAAGACTATTGCTGAAAAGTTTTGTGTCGTATATTTAGTCAAACTTTTTGACATTTCTGAATGCATGCATTATGAAAAAAAAAACTCATATCGCGGTACATATAAAGTGTGTGCATGCATGTTTATGAGGTTGTGCATTTGTGTGAGTATATGTGTCTGTATATCTGACTGTATATCTGTATTCATGACGGATGTAGGTGGGTATGTATGTATGTATGTGTGTATATATATACTGACACAATCGAAAAATGGTAATGAATGGATGGATCCACATGTATGTATGTAATCTATGTATGCACGTGTTTGTGCGGATATGTGCCAGTATTCATGGGAGTAAGTGTGGGTATGTGTGTGCGTGCATCGGTGTATATGCATGGTGTAGCCATGCACATGTTGATGTATATATGCATGATTATATGTATGTGTGTGAAGAAGTTTATGTGTAGGTATGTGAGTATCTGTATATGGTGACCAGCGAATGTACATATTTACGCCTGTTTGCACTGATGTCTTTTTAAGTATATTATCACGATAAAGCGGTGGTTTTTTGGACAAAATTTACCTTTTCAGTCACGATTTGTTTTTACTTCTGTTATCTGTAAGGTTGTGTATGTATGTCCACTCTTATACATCGGCCAATATTTTAACAATGTCCTGATGTGACTCCACACTCACATAAATTTCTCAGTTTCTCGCACATGGAAATGCAAAAGACTTTATAACACTAAACTTCACGCTCAGTGAACTAGATATATTTTCTGAACTATAATGGGTAGCCTAATGTTAAATCATGAAAGTATATTCCGAAAAAATAAGCCAATTCTCAGTGAATCCACTAGTTTGAACATCTAGCTTTATTTGTGGAATATTTATTTGTTTCGAAAACAATTTCCATGCCTACCATTGTTGAAACGGACCACATCGTGCCACCTTAATAGAGCTGGATGTATACATATCGTAATGTGTAATGTGAATATACCCTTGTTGGCTGGTTACAGGTCCAATTGTGTCATTAATCTATGTACAGACAAGAAGAAGGTTCTATCTGGAGTTATTGACCATCTTAAGGTGAGTGGTCCACGATGGACGTACAAGTAAACACAAGGTGTGTCATTTCATTGTGCTTCCATTATACAATTCTTTGGAATATGGAAAGTAAATATGACACGATAAGCCTCAACCAATGTCAGTGAAAAAATTAATATTCTCTTGCCTCCCGGACATTTTTAATGAAGCTGCAAGACTTTTTAGGTGCGTCCCAATGAGAAGTACACCGCTACCTTTGGGGGACATATGTGTCGACCGTCGACCGTCGACCTTCCAAACTTACACTTTTAAGTGTATGTAATTCAAACATTCGAAAATTCAAAGATTAAATAAAAAATTGTGCGACAACCTATTCTTTTATTAAAAATTAAATAGAAATTTCGTGATTTCAAAGACAATCCGATTGACAATTTGTCAATGTATATTTATGGAAACAGGAAAATCTGAAAAAATAATATATAATACAAAAGTTCCAGTGAATCTACATTCTGCATGTCGGAGTTTGTGCATGTACATAGAACAGAGGTTCCTCACACGTGTGTGCTTTTTTTCCTGGCATAATTTTCGGTTTATTTGCCAGAAGCGTGAACCATGACATTTTATTTTGTCTTGAAAATGGTCAAAATTGAACTTGGTAGATGCATGTGCATCCATCCTATCAAGTCATTGATTGATGCCAGGAAACTCAATTTGTTTGGAAGCCTATGCCGTATGCCTCCTGGCAAAGCTTGCAAGGAATTTTTTGTCACAAGACTTCACATGTACTTCACGGGACAACTGGAAAACCCAAATTCCTTCATCAGCGACATTAACAACACTCTTGTTGAATACAACCTATCCGAGCATATGCATCAGTATGCTCATTTCTGCTCATTTCCTCTGAAATCCGAATGGAAGCGCATTACAAAAACCGCGATTAACGACAAATGCGTACAGAAATTGACAGAGAGAACAAATTATGACACTTCATTTGCGCGTTTTCGAGAAATTCAACCAAACCCTACTATGTGTCACTTATGTCGTAAATACCCGATGCATAAGATTGCATTTATCACAGTCGGTCAGCTCATCGCAGGAAGCGCATTCTCTCAACAAAACACATGTACATTATGCTGTCAGTCACACTCTGATATTATCGAGCACGCACTTATCTCATGCAGTAACCCACTTATGCATTCCCACATAAACTAAATGTGGTATTCGGCGTAAGTCTTGACCATGGTGTATGAATTCACCGCAAAATTAATAACACTGGATGATCAAGTCAATATCGTTTGGTCCAGGTTTCATCTATAATTATCGACGAACAGGTGAATACTAGCGTGATCATGATGTTTTTGTCTCGGTCGTTGTTTGTGCAACAGTAATTCATGGGGTCTAACCCCCCATTTATACATGTATGCATGATAGTTTGCCTTTGAAATTCATTGCATGTATTATAATTTGCCACATTTCAGGATGGAGGTGAACTGTACTTCAGCGACATGTATGCGGACCAAGTTGTGCCAAAATCCGTCCAAGAAGATCTTCTTCTTTGGAGTGAGTGTCAACATCGCGACCTTATCGTAACCATCTATTGTACTTCCCTTATACTTATCAGGATGTGTCGAACTGTCCGGTTACGCCGTTAATTTGACGATAATTTCAGCGTTATCTATGTATAGAGATATACTTCGTAGATATAGTTCGACACCCTTAATGTTATGAACCGTGTTAATGAATAATAAGCAACCTAGCGTTTCTTGGTAGCCACCAACTCTGATTCTGATTGGCTAGGTAGCACAAATTAAATTGAAAAAATACAGCATTTGTGGCAGCGTTAGCCGCGTTTAATACGAAACTTTTCTTGTAGATTCAATTTTTCGTATTAAAAAGGTTATGGACAGTTATAAATAACTTAAAAGAGACAACACAAAGTATCAGTTTTCACATTATAACGGATACCGTGATGTTTGGAGTCTTGGTTGCATGCAGATTACGTAGTGCTCCATACATAATACTGATATGTGTGGATATAGGCACTTGGTTATTTCCAAAAGCTCTTGCCCAACTCACCATTTGTCTTCCTCCTTTTGTGTTTTATGTTCATCTGTATTTATATGTGCGTGGAGTTTTGAATAAAATATTTTGTACATATAAGCGGATGGGATCCGATTAAGACATATGATCCAATATTAAATCGTGGGCTCCCTTTAATGATTGATTTTTTTAGTATAATTTACATAATGTTACCATGGTACCACCCCGTTACAGACGAAGGTTTCGGTGGCGCCTTATGGTGGAAAACTTTCTTCAATATGGTGACAGAGTTGGGATTCAGCAAACCTCGAATTGTAACCTGTGCCAACTACCCTGTGGAGCACGATGCGTTCAAGAAGAAAATAGGTATGAGTAATCTGACACAAATAAGCAAATATATACACACTAGCACTACATTTAGTTATAATATTAACTGTATATATGTATACTGGATTGGTTTATTATCCATCTGGAGGGTTGTTCGGGTAATAACAGAAGACGACTGAAAAATGAAACTATAATCATGTCGAGAAGGATTTATATTCATTGATGGGAAATGTTTAGATAATTAGTTCAACAAAACTACCTGTTTGTTGAACTTATTATATGAATATTTCCTAAGGGAACTAGTCGTCATTGAGTATTTAGTGAAGAAATGGTTAAAATGTACCTCAGCGCGCGGCATGTAGTCAGTCTTATGACAATAACCGTATTATCGAGTATGTTTTCATCATTGAATAGCTTAATTAAAACCAGTTACGACCAGTTACGACCAGTCATGACATGTTCATAACGTCGTTTTTCTTTGAAGCCTGCAATCCAGACAAGATTGCACATTGGCCTAACAAATTTTATATTATTTTTTATAATTGTTAAAGAATGTAAGAACAAATTAACAAATGATAAAAAAAATTGTTAAAGAATGTAAGAAATAATGATAAAAATGATAAAAATTGTTAAAGAATGTAAAAAAAAAGAAGATAAAAATTGATAAGGAATGTAAAAAAAATGTTAAAAAATTTAAGAAAAATTTATAAAAAATTGTTAGGCCAATGCATTGGCACAGGGTCTTTAATAGACACAGAGTTTTACCAGTCGTAGTACTCGGGGTGTTCAACTTAGAATTTCGAACTGCACCCCTTTCAACTTGAAGACACTAGGAAATCACCATTCCTTGAATTGGAATTCTCCAACTGATAAATGAACCTCAAATTTTCAACTGGTCCGAAATTGATGGTCATTTTAGTCTATATTTTTGTAGGACTCCCATATGTGAGTAATGTAGGGTGCCCGAAGACACTTGAGTCCAATACTTGCCCACCGAAAGCTGAAATAAGCTAATGATAGGCTGCTGTAATGGCAGCTCCAAAATCAGTCAGAAAGTTGAAATAAAAGGAACAAGAAAGCCCCACGTCCTTCCGTTTTTGGGCATCGAGTTTGCTATATATATTGTACCTGAATTAAAGATCCACCCCATTAATATAAGTTATAAAATGTTCAATTGCATTGGTGTTGAACCATGCATAACAATTGAATTTGTTTTTATCTAAAACAGACATCTTTTACATTGAATAATAGAAAAATATCAACATATTTTAGATCTGAAATTTCCAACTGCTGTTGATTCAAGTATGGAATTCCAACTGTTGAAAATACTTACTTAAGTTGCAGTGGGGCAGCCGAAGCCCCTTATGAATTCTCGATCTCTCTCACACAACCGAATAGTCGTAATGTTATACTTCTCTCTCACACAACCGAATAGTCGTAATGTTATACTTCTCTCTCACACAACCAAATAGTCGTAATGTTATACTTCTCTCGCACACAACCGAATAGTCGTAATGTTATACTTCTCTCGCACACAACCGAATAGTCGTAATGTTATACTTCTCTCGCACACAACCGAATAGTCGTAATGTTATACTTCGTAACGGTGACACTAGTGATCATGGCCATTAACTGTGTTTTAGGTGGAATTAAATACGCCGCTGTGACCTACAGATTGTTCAAGCTACCCGCACAACGGGAACCAGCCACGCGAGTTACATATAATGGTAACATCCCCGGCTACGAAGAGGACCTGAGATTCGACCATGATGCTAAGTTCATTGTGAGTAAGAATATTGTGGGTTCAAATAAAACAATCTGGTTAACTATACCCAAAATATGATTTCACCAAACTGCAAGGCATGGTTCAGCCCCCCCCCCCTTGTTACGCTGGCCTGACCACTTCCATCACGTACACAGAATGTGAGGAAATCTCTCAATTTTGTATTTAAGACATTTGTCGGTTACAATTCATTCTGCTATATTATAAGAGACCGAAGTGTCCATATTCATTTGGAAATTGGCTAGATAAAATAAGAATGATTATAACCGACAACATTCTTAAATAAAAAGTATGGTGTGTGCGTGAACAAATTGTCATTTCTTATCGAACATCCCTCATGTTTAGGATCGGAATGGTATATTGAGTTATCTCCCAGACTAACGGTCCCTATGTTCACCCATGTCGTGTATCTACGTCATAACCTCCTCGGCTGAGAAGACACCCTTAAACGGGAATCCTTTGTCGTCGAGTTGAGCTGTGTATAAGTTTGACTAATCATATAATAGTATCCAAACTATCAGCAACTGGGTTTTCAACAGGCTGATGAACATGGATAATTTTATTAGGAATATATAAAATGTTTTACCCGATTACAACCCTATTAACATTTATCTGCTTCATAACAATGGTAATGACATGGTATTTGTCAAGAGAACATGTGATCAGGACATTTGTTTACAAATTATATCGGCCATCGGGCTGGTCTGTAGTCTGGGGTTAATCATTTTGCCGGAGATCATTATCGCGTCGGATTCGATTCCGTGTGTTGATAATTTTTAATGTTCCTTTGCTTGGAAATAGCATTTTGCGCTAGCGATAGAGTTATTCCTCTTACTCTTAGTTCATCTAGATATTTTCCCCAACGCACATGAACTGGTAACTCAACGTTGACAAACTGGAAGTTTCGCACTAATTCAAACGAAATTCCCATCTTTCAGACTGGCGAGGCGGTAAATGTCGACAGTGAGTTGGCAACAATACTGAAGTCTTCCAGATTTCGGAATGCGTTCACATATAGCAATCCACTTCCAGATGAAAATGTTATGCCTAACACGAATGTAAGTTTAAACGGACATGCTTCCAAATTCTGTCTAGGTAATTTGGAAGGATGTATACGATATGTTGACAATGTATGAAATAGTGATATACCGACTTTAGATGCTCTGAAAAATACCATTGTCACCATGGGGGGGGGGGGAAATACTCCAGGATACAATGTTGAAATATCGGACAACCGCCCCTCCTACACAAGTTTTGTTTTGGGGGCAATTGGGGACCCACCCCAAAGTTTGATGAAAAACGATGAATATAGCAGGATGAGGTAGATGGTGTGCAATGTTTTAAATAACCATCCGGATGAAATGCCAATCAGGTAAACTTAACTAGAGGTGTGACTGTCTCAATGGGACTAAGATACCCCTCGTGTTTTTAAAATACTAAGATGTTTCACATGTCAGTAAATATTTAGTTAAAATAATAAAATAACAGTTCCCATTGCAGGTACACAACCATAACCCTAATCTTAAACATATTGACAGAAAAATGTAGGAGTAAAAGCTCAGACAAAATTATGCATGTTGCGAAAATGTTCTAAGTCGAAAAAGGGGGGATAACCCCACCAAAAAAAGTCCGACAGACGTCATAATCGCAGGTGCATAGGTTCCCATCGTGGTTGATGTCTGTACCAAGTTGATCAAAAAACGACTGAGAAAAATTCCGGACAAATTTGTGTCCACGGACGGATGACGGACGACGAACGGACGGACGACGGACAAGCTGATTCCAGTATATCCCCCCGCAACTAAAAGCACCAGAAATATCAGAAAATCACAAAACGTTCATTAACTAAACTTGTCAAACAAGGTTCAGCATCCATATCCATAGGTTACACACAGTATATTCCCTTACGTTGTGAATAGCCCCGACTAGAGAATTACTAAACTATATAACTGCATTAATAATATAGTTTATCTTCTGCAGTCGGTTCCATTAACCAATAAAAATAATTGAAGAACACACTGATAAAATACATGTATTCTTTGCAAATGGCTCAGACCAAACCACCCAACCGGACCTTGTATCCTGGAGTGTTTTTCATGAGAGCTGTTCACAGCTGCACACTCTTGCGTACTTCCAGGCCTGGAATTAAACGGCCATGGATCATTTGAACTACAAAACTATGCATAGGTAATCTGAGAGAAGGGATAACATTGCGTCAATAAACATGACCAGATATGCTATACACATAGTTTTCAATCCTAAACTTATATTGCTATATGAGTCAAATTTGATAACTTATTTTGATGTAGATCATGCCACAAAGCTCTACTCTGGCTACGACCATAAATTCCCAACAGTTCAAAACCTGAGAACCTTTTTGATTTTCTGCATGACGGGAAATTTGTGACATTGAAAAAAAATCAACGGATGTAATATATTTCTTTATTAAAGCTGTCCCTCTGCATGGTTGCCTACTTCAGATGCCGCTTATGGTGTGCACTCATACGCAAATTGCCTTTACATGACTGGCCCCTTTTTTTTAAACAAAATTTAAAATAAACAAATGTTAATTTAAATTTTGTTTCTTTTTAGATTCAACTCCTTACTCAATTTAACAATTTTTTTTCATTTTTATTAAATTATATTTTCTTATTTTTAAATCAAAATTTTTAAAAACTAACGCCGTTATACCACACGAATCACCACACCTACTTTAATTGATATCGGTCCAGGGGTATTGGAGAACAGTTGCGAACAGACAAACGGACATACAGATAGACAGCTCCTATATACCCTAAAGTTTAATATATACAGATATACATGTAAATACACAAAAGTTTGTCTTTGCGGGTGAAGTATCTTGGAGAAATCTATCACAAACAAAGTGATGAACAATGCGTGAAACTCGTATTGAGAGACATGGCCTTTGTTGAATTGATTTAACACAGAATGAGATCGGATTAATAGTCAATGAGCGATACTTGTTTCTCAATGAATCAATCCATTGAGCGTGCACGCGCTCACGATAATTTATGACTTGTCAATAACCATTATATGGCCTATCTTTTGGTCCGATTTGTAAGAGGGTAGTTTGATTGCATAATCATAATCACCGAATCGAGTTGTCAATTAGCTGGCAACTGAACGACAAAAACGCCCCCTTATACCGGTTTGGCTGGACCGCCAATGTGGGTTTAAACTCGGAGGTTTAAACCGGAGATGACGAATCCGGCCAGTTACTGGGTCCTTGTGTCAATCATCCGCTAGATTCGTTGCAACATGTCAATTTTTTGCGTCGTGAGTAATTTGTAGGCTCAACAATGTGAGTCGCTATAACAAAGGGAGTGATATATTTTTCTGGGTTGGATTATTGAGTCAAAGCATATTCGAGAAACAAATAATAACAGTCTTGGGTGGATTTATCAACACTGGGAGAAAACTTATCACTATTGAGACTTAATTTGTAGCCAACTGAGCACATATTCACCATGTTGACATTGCTGGACTCGCTACATATAATGTAACAGACCCGCGAAGACACTGACATATATATGCTGTCAGATATATTCATTATTTTGTCATTTCCAGATTGACGATCCATTCCAGTGCATCTATCGCAGAAATACAGAATAGACGGTCTATGCACACGATTGCATAGCGAGAGTTAATCTGGGTTCCAATCGGAGTAACACGTCTCACGCGAGGTTAGAGTTATATTTCGAAATCCTGAGTTAATCGGAAGGGTGATAACTCTTTTTTTTTTATTGAACTTCGACGAAATAACGGAGATTTGTCTGAAAGAATTTACAACACCACAAGTGATCAACTTTAGTCGTACATAAGTCAAATTCTCACAATGGGTGGGTGGGTTGTTGGTGACGATCTCCGGTAATTCGTCAATATAATCATAACATCAAGTGGCACGTGTTACGCCGATTGAATAGCAATCGCTATCTATTCGTGAACCCCAATTACGTACATATCGATCATCGTTCGCTATTCATCCGTACGCGTATTGTCTGTGAAGAATTGACATCGAACGACATAGCCCTAGGTGCGAGTTTTAGTTTCAAGAACTTCACCATCGCATGCATTTCCAGCTTTGGCAGACACTCATTTTCGTAACCCATATTACAGCTCTTTGTAGATTTGGCCGCTGTGCTATATACCGAGCCGAGAAGTGATTGAAATCGAAACAGGAGAAAAACGAAGCGTCATCTTTGATGACAGTCATAATAATTTCGGTCAAATGAGACTTTTCAAATTCTCGAGAGCATGCGTATGACCTATATATCGAGGACACGCCATGCACACAGTTCACATGTATGCCTACGACTTGACCCGGCCCCTTTACTAAAGTAGGTTCGCAGTCAAATTCAAAGACGTATTGAACTCCGTGGGCCATTCACACATACTTAACATTTGGCGTGGATTTACTTTGGTCCACTTTAGTGGATCGATTGGACTGGAGGATCGGACTGCTTATCGGGCATGTAACGCGCCACTAACCGACATGTGTAGATAGATTGAAAGACGTGCACAGTATACACAATCGCACAGCGCTTCCTTGTATATCTGATATAAGAGGAGAACATCATCGGACGCCGTCGCTTTATACAGCTTACCCAAGGCACACTAATCACTTGGAGGTCAAGTGTATCATATAGGTTTCTTTGTGGCATATATACCTGATATTATTCGTACTTATATTTAGACAAGGACCCAATAAAGGGAATTAAACACCATCTTTAAATGTGTTCTGTATACATGGGTCAGAATTTGTAAATGTATTTAAACATTCCCATTGACCTGTGTTGTGATAATAAATGGAAGTAATCAGATGGAGTGCATGGGTTCCGTATCATTTCCTTCGTGTATGTTGTTATCATATACCAAAGGATGACGAAATCCGATAATTGACACCCGAGTTACATCAAGATGTAATGGACGTACGGACGGACGGTCGGAGCCTTAATTCGACTATATAACTGAACCTGCCAATAACTTAGGTTTAAGGGCGTGGTTATCATTAGATGGTAGTTAAGTTGCCATTGGAGATTTATCAAGAATGACTGTTGTGTGCCAGTCGAGAAAGATGTTATTAACTCTTTCATATATACCAAATACCCAGTGACGTGTAGGAAATGTTCAGATAATAAGTTCAACAGACGGCCATAGATTTGTTGAACAGTTTATCTGAACATTTCCTACCAAAGAATATGAATCCTTCTACACTTGTATTATATTTTCGTCATACTGTGGTGTACAAATTTTCCTGAATACCCCTCCAAATTAACAATAAACCATAAGCCTGTCTGGTTCATAGATAATATATCATGGATGATATGACTGTTTGTATATTTCTGTTGTTGATTCGAGACTAATGTATTAAAGATGATCTATCTCTTCCTATACAACAAGTTTTATATAGTTTCCTGGGTATAAATAATAAATATTATTTGGCCAGTATGGTCCGACCAGTTCTGTAATACCGCAATACTGCTTGGGACCCCTATTTAAGATATCAGAGCGTAAAGCTTTAAAGACACGGTTGGCCTTGGCGGTGGGTATCCTGTGAAAATATCTCCACCCGTCAAAAACCGCCACAAACAGAAAGAACATCAAAATGTAGATTGACTTTGTCCGTATACAAATAAGAAATATCGCATACACAGTATGTTATGGTCATATGTCTGACCATTGTTATGTAAACAAAAGCATAAAAAGTTACTTTTCTGGTGTTTGTTTATATTATGATGGTAAACATAAAGAGCGTTCTTTGTTATGAAACTAATAAAGAGAGTTTATCTATTTATGTGTGATTAGCCAGTAGCATTGTGCTGTCTTCTGTAACACAATCAGGCTCTTGCTTAGGTAAAATATAGTAGGTCTTTATGATAACATGCTGTTTACGCGATGGTCATGTTAAATATGAACGGAACTGTATGTGTTTTAATGTTTTTTCTGTTTACGGTGTTTGGAACAAATATGAATATTTTCGACAATTAAGGCCGCACGTGCCTTTAACAGGTGCAGTGCAGGGCAAAATAGATGATTTCACAAATAAACAAACTAAGTTTCCGTGAGCCGATGATAAAACTTAACTTGATGTCTGTGAAGCATAGACGATTCAGATTGGACCTCATATAAATTTTAAATTTGTTAAAAATCGGCATAACTTGGACGGTTGCCAGCATTTCCAGATGGCATTTTACGACAGAACAAGAGGTCATGATCACAAAATGGCCCGATCAGACAAGAATGTGGGAAAATATGTTTTCAAGCAATTTACCAGATTTAATTGTTGGAACCGAATCCTTATACGAGCTGAAAACATTAGCTGACTCATTCTATCACGATTTGAGATACGACTTTGATTCTTAAAAAACAAAAACCAATCGTATTATATAAGACAATAATATATAATGATATAAAATCAATATTAATTGATAGACGCATTCCGGGCAGATGTATCCGGCTCATATTTTTATTCTGTACCCCGGAAACTATATATATATATATATGAAACGTATTTTTATGAAGAGATGGACCATCTTTGAAATTTGTATTCGTATTCAACCATCTGGCCCAGTGCACTCCTACTGTTTGATTGACTTTCAATTAAGGTTGAAATTCACCGAGATAGACATGCACGGACAACGTTGAAATGTTCAATCAGCATACGACCCCCGGGGTACGAAGACACATTAAATATGATAAATACGAATCATTCCCAGATATCGGGTGAAGAGCAATGAAATGCAATAACATTGGTAGTACCTAACACATTGATAACACGAAAAACATAAGGAGGCATTAACAAGTATACAACTTCCCGTGGTGTCAGAAGCTGTTTCATAAAACACATTAAACATTTCCCGAATTGCCTGTACATGCAATCAAGAAGGTCGCGTGTTAATTCAAAAGAAACACTGAACGTCTGTGATAAGTCGAGACCGGGGTTGTCGAGTGCATGAATTATGTTTATATTCACTACAGTCTATCGTTATCAATTATTCCAAGCTTCCATCCCAACCAACGACACTTAGCGCGTACTTCCTCTTGCATAAGATTAAAACACATTGCCACCATGGATAACCCAAAGACCAAATAGAAGGTACAGATAATGAGCTTTTCCTGGTTCGCTAGGTCAGTGCTGGCACCGGGTACGAAATCGCCGAATCCTATCGTACTCAAAGTGATGAAACAGAAGTAAGCTCCTATGAGTATATCCCATTGAGTTTCCCAGAGCGTGAAGAGTACAGCTCCACCGAATATATAAAGGGTCATCACTAGCAAACTGACAAATATAGGAACACGTACACGAGATATTTTTTCACTTTTCTCGAACATCACATTTATATCTTCGTTGATTTCGTTTTGATCGGGAGATTTCTCCTTCGTTCCGCGTTCCACGTCGTCGGACGTGAGTGGTTGTTCTGCGTAGTGGTTCTTTGTAGACCTGGTTGGTTTCGCCTCGTTTTTCGTTTTGCTGTGCGGGCAGCACAACCACTCGAGGAATATGCAGAGATGTTTGTACAGGAACCGGAAGCAATTACCAAATAATTGTCCCAGATTTGCTAAACACAGAAGTGTCAGTGGAATTCCAAAGATGGCATAGAATATGGTCACCAATCGCCCGTAGAACGTCTTTGGTGCTATATGGCCGTACCCTGAAAATAGTCGAGAAAGAGATCGGTTATTAACCAGCAAAGGACGATATGGATCCGAGTACATGGCGGTTGATGACTTGCGTCGTGATTATGCGCGGGTATGTTATTTATTATACACGCTTGTTCATAGAACCACAGTGTTCTTGTTGTTGTACAAATCCGTATGGAACACGCGTTCCATACACGTCCCGTTGGCGTTCCCCTCAACCATGAAACTGGAACTATTTAAAAAACATCATCACACAATAACAAAACAAGCCCTGTACGCATGTGTCAGAATAAAATTTGTAAGTCTGTTTTTTTTAATTCACGGACTATATATATATAGGACGAATGTGTGTAATAAACACATAACGACACGTATGTTAATGGATTTCTCGATACAGCACTAAAAGTGTGCCATCGCGGAAGGATAACACTTGAGGCTTCCGAGCGAACAACTGATAATTCTCTATAACATAGTTTTCCCCCAGAGTGTATACAACTCTATGCGTACATCCACACCCTGCCATATTTGCCTGGTAATGTCACAGCCAATTCTTCGTATATAGGATTGTAGTGTGCCAAGACGTGAACGTCAAATCACTTACAGAATGCACAGACATGTACCTCATTTTCACTACATATACACGTATATAGTGAGATGTATGTAATTCCATATATACTACTGACATTTGTCAGAAATTAGTCTGCACAAATATTGCAAGAATTAATCGTGCAATAACTCGTGGCATTTCGCCGCCCCCAATAAGCAATACAAGTTCCTGGGTTAATTTTGAGTTTACATTTGCACTAAAAGATGTGGCCTTTGGTGAGTTGGCTTTCTTTAAGAACAAAGAAGTCAAATTTGGCAATCATCTAGGCGCGACGACCTTTTGAATATTGCTAAAGTTATCGTTTAGATAACGGAAAAATATTATCCCTAAGTCGAACAAATGCGCATAAATCCATAAAAAATCGTTGGAACGTGACAATTATTTGAACTTGACCTGTGTTTTCTGAACTATAAAGAAATTATGTTAAACACTGTCCAAATTATCATCCGGACAACACAAACATTTATTATTTCTGAGTCGAAAGGAACATAACTAAAAAATCACCGGACCATAACCAAATTCGAACTTGAGCTGTGCCTTCCCAAATGTGAACCACCTAGCAAATATCAAAACATTTCGTTGGATATTACTCATTATCATCCGGACAACTCAAAAGCTGCGATTTCTATAAGTTTAAAAAAACTCCGACAAAATTAATCGGACCGTGACCATAATCGAACTTGACCTCAAAAATGGTTATTTCTCTTCCCATGTTTCGTTTCGATCGATAATTTGAACTGGAGTTAACATACGGACAAGGCTTCGGACGGATGCACGCAACGACGTCACAACCCGACACAGGGACGGACGGACGGTCGCGGCTGATTACAATATTTCGGGGGACAATAACACAATGTGAGATTTATTTGGCCTGGAGACCCGGGATTGCACAGTAAAGACTAGACCTTAATTGGACTGTGGTCCCGTGCTGGTGTTTTCATTTTTTTTAAATAATTTGGCCGGGCCGTGGATCTCTTGACCACGGTAGGGTTCTTTAACGGGTACCTCGGGAATAATTATGTAGTATATACACGGGACAGTCATTAATATTCGGCACCCTATCCGACGGCGCCACCGTATTACCGACATGCACACAGAACTATTATATATACAGGGAGAGGGATGTCCACACGGGGTGCATGTTCTGTCTATATAGACACAGCGAACTGAATTTTGCAACTCATGCAGGGTGGATTCGAACTCGGGCGGAAATTATCGCCGAGAAGATTTCATTTCACTGCCTCTCTGTGGTAGCCGGTGTGTGGATAAAGGAACTAAATGTTTTACATAGGCCTTGAGCAGTGTTAACATATGGCCACGCCCACGCTAAATTCGCGATATCCGAAATGCACGATGAAAATGGTCTTGAAGATCAACTCTTCGGCACCCTTTGTCATGTAGGAGTACTTTCCCGACCACGCCTTGTGCAACTTCTCAACATACGTTGTCCACACTACCCTAATTTTTGCACACGATTTGAAAGACTGGCGAAAGCCAATAGCCAGCTACAATCTCCCGCCATTGTTTGGACACGCGGACTCATTTCAGACTAGATAGTCAACGCCACATTTTTACATGCCATGGGTATTATATTTCTTCAGTTTGTAAGTTTATTTGAAACGCCAATCGCGTGCCAGAATTTTATTTAACTCGTATTCGAGATACCGTTTAAAGACATATTATGTATACTTGTTCGGGTATGTGAAACTGATAAGTTAGCAATGGTGCAATGTCAACTGGAGGAATGTAGCATTTTAGTAACATCGCCGAAAATTTCAAGCAAATCGACCGTACCACTCCATAGCAATCATCGTCTGAACTACCCACAATTGTAAATATTTACTTCCAGATTCGGGACGCAATTATCTGCGATAAACTAACGAAAACAATTTCACCTTCGAGAATCATTGCAGTTAATTAATATATAAGAATGACGATGTGTGTTTGTAAAAATAACTACTTTGAGCAAGATATTCTCCATTTCTATTTGATCACCCTACCGCTTTGTTTCACATCAGAAAGGGACGTAATTATACTTATTTAGTTCCTTCTAACAGTGTCCCTTAAAGTGATGTGAAACACTCCGGTAGGGTGATCAAATAGAAATGGAGGAAAATCTTGCTCAAATTTATAAGTAGTTATCTTTGCTAATCTTAATCCAAACTGACAACTCACACCGTCACTAGTATATATTAATTAAAGATACGAGCGGCGTTGTCGGTGGGTATGCTGTTAAAATATTCACACCTCTGTCAAAAACCGCCATAAACAGAAAGAATAGTAAAATAGAGACATACTATGTTCTTATACCAATCATAAATATGGCATAAACAGTATGTTATTGTCAATTTTTCCCCTTTGTTATGTAAACAAAAGCAAACAACGTTACGTTTCCTGGCTTTTGTTTAGATCCGGATATGGTAAACATAAAGAGCGTTTTTTGTTACTATTTTCCTGATATGGAAATAATAAAGAGCGTTTATATCATTTGTGTGTGATTAGCCAATATAATTGCGCTGTGTTATGTAAACAGAAGCACAACTTATGTAACACGAGCAGGCTCTTGTTTACGTACACCATCGTACGTCTTGGCGACAATATACTATTTACACGCTGATTATGTTTGGCATATGAACAAAACTATATATATTTGAATATTCCTTCTGTTGATGGTGATTTGAACAAACATGAATATTTCTGCAACGAACGCCGCTCGTGCCTTTAAATTCAATGACTCTCGTCACGAAATCGTTTTTGTTACTTTATCGCCAATAGTTGCGTTCCGATTCGAGAAGTAAATATTTAGAATTAAACGTAGTTCAGATGATGTTTTCTATGGGGTGGTACAGTCGATTTGCTTGATATTTTCGACGATGTAGTAGAATGCTACATTCCTCAAGTTGGCATAGTGCCTGAATACTAACTTAACAGTTTAACGCACCCGAACAAGTCCATAATATGTCTTTAACCGACTGTGTTAATGCGACTCCCTGAATCGAATATACATTCCCATATAAAAATGTACCTGGGTAAATCTTGGTGTTTGCCTAGGTATACCCCGGTACATATAGGTTTTACCCTGGTTCCACCCAGGTCACACCCAGGTTACACCCAGGTAAATCATGGATTTATATAGATTTACCCAGGTGTTTTCTATATATGTTAGGTATAAACCCCAGTTTACCCGGGTTTTTACGGATTTACACCCAGGTATTTACACCAGGTATTTACACCCAGGTATTTACACCAGGGTTTCGCCCAGGTATTTACTACAGTGTTCACCCGGATATATACACCTGTGGTATTTTGTTAAACTGTATAATCTGCATTGAAGTCACCTTATTAACCCTTTCTATATTACAGCACCATTGGCGTGTAGTTACCTTATTAACCATTCTATATTAAATCATTAATTGACAGGTAGTTACCTTATTAACCCTTTCTATACTAAGTAACATTGGTGAGTAGTTACATTATTAACCCTTTCTTTATTAAAGCACCATTGATGTGAAGTTACCTTATTAACCCTTTCTTTATTAAAGCATCATTGACGCGTAGTTACCTTATTAACCCTTTCTATATTAAAATATCATTGATGTGTAGTTACAATGTTAACCCTTTCTATAGTATAGCATCATTGGCGGGTAGTTGGCTCCTTAACTCTGTATATACCAAAGTATCATTGTCGTATATAGTTACCTTATTAACCCTTTCTATACTAAGTACCGTTGGCGTGTAGTTGCCTTATTAACCCTTTCTATATTAAAGCATTAATTGACAGGTAGTTACCTTATTAACCCTTTCTATACTAAGTATCATTGGTGAGTAGTTGCATTATTAACCCTTTCTATATTAAAGCGCCATTGGCGGGTAGTTACCTTATTAACCATTTATGTATTAAAGCATCATTGACGTGTAGTTACCTTATTATAACCCTCTCTATATTAAAGCATCATTATTGCTGGGTAGTTATCTTATTAACCCGTTCTATACTAAGTATCATTGGTGAGTAGTTACAGTATTAACCCTTTCTATATTAAAGCATCATTGACGTGAAGTTACCTTATTAACCATTTCTGTATTAAAGCAGCATTGACATGTAGTTGTTAACCCTTTCTATATTAAAGCATCGTTGACGGGTAGTTGCCTAATTAACCCTCTATATACTAAAGTATCATTGTCGTGTAGTTACCTTACCAACCCTTTCTATACTAAGTATCATTGGCGTGTAGTTACCTTATTAACCTTTTCTATATTAAAGCTTTAATTGACAGGTAGTTACATTAAACAACCCTTTCTATACTAAGTATCATTGGTGAGTAGTTACATTATAAACCATTTCTATATTAAAGCGCCATTGACGGGTAATTACCTTATTAACCATTTTGGTATCAAAGCATCATTGACGTGCAGTTACCATATTATAACACTTTCTATATTAAAGCATCATTGACTGATAGTTACCATATTAACCCTTTCTATATTAAAGCACCATTGGCGTGTAATTACCTTATTAACCCTTTCTACGTTGAAGCAATAATTGACAGGCAGTTACCTTATTAACCCTTTTTATAATGAGTATCATTGGTGATTAGTTACATTATTAACCCTTTCTACAATAAAGCATCATTGACATGTAGTTATCATAGTAGCCAGTTATATATTAAAGCATCATGGACGGTAGTTACCATATTAACCCTTTCTAAATTAAAGCACCATTGGCGTGTAATTACCATATTAACCCTTTCTATATTAAAACATCATTGACGTGTAGTTACCCTATTAGCCCTTTCTATATTTAAGCATCATTGACGTGTAGAACTTTATCTTATTAACCCTTTCTTTATTAAAGCATCATTGACATGTAGTTACCTTAGTAACCATTTCTACACTAAAGCATTATTGACGGGTAGTTACCTTATTAACCCTTTCTATATTAAAGCATCATTGACAAGAAGTTAAATTATTAACCTTCTATAATAAGTATCATTGCCGTGTAGTTATAGTTACCTTATAAAACCTTTCTATATGAAGACGTCGATCATTGACGGGTAGTTGTTACCTTATTAATCATTTATGTATTCAAGCATCATTGACGAGTAGTTACCTTATTACTTGAAGTTTATTATGACAGTATGACAATACACTACCCCGGACAAATGAAGCAATATCATACTTTATCTAACAGCCTAGCTATAATTAGTGAACATTATACTGACAAACAGACAATTTTCAGGGCCATTATTTAATATTAAAGGGATACAAAATAAAGAGATTTCTAATTATCAGTAAGAATTATTCTCTAAGTGATACTTATTATTTCAAATAAATGATTGCATATACTATAGTAGACCATATACCAACAGGAAAATATTAGTGAATACAATTATTGTGTTTCAAAATTCGTTTCGTTTCGTTTCTGCAGCCAAATTACAATCTTAACTTTTAGTTATCGTTCTTCAAAATGAAGCGCGGATAATTCCCTATTAGGAGAGACATAAAGCTCGAGCTCGGAGACCAACCACCCAACCATAACAAACCGATTGTATACAAACACCGCTAATAATGTAAACATCCGGGCGGGCATGCGCAACGGCGCAAGATCGTAATTTCAGAATAACAGTATACAGTAATGACCAGAATAGCTAACAAAGACATCTATCTCTCAGATAACATGACTAAAGTTTTATAAATCTGTGTTTCCTTACAGTTATATACCTATAATGGGTCACAATAATATATCATTATTTTCCAGACATCTCATAAGGTGTTTAGTTATTTATATACAAAAATAAGCTGTAAATAGTTGACAAATGACAGAATAAATTCCATAATGGCAATGCTCCTCAAATACTATACTATAGACACTGTTGTTGTTGTTTGTGGATAGGTATGCATCTATATACAAATAGTTTGCACAAAGTTTGGGCTCCTTAGTGGGTTTTACGGGTATGGAGACAGCCCAACACCCACAGCACCCATGACAATTCAAGTTAAATTGGTATATTTAACTTGAATTGGGCCATATGACCCATTATATGTATCTACTTCCAACACTTTTGTTGTTTGTGGATAGGTATGCATCTATGCAAATAGTTTGCATAAAGTTTGGGCTCCGCAGTGGGTTTTAAGGGTATGGAGACTGCCCAACACCCACAGCACCCATGATAAAACCATACAGCACCCGTGCCTATGAAAACATATTTCTGAGTCAGCCATCTCTCAGACTATACCCATTCTGTAAATGATTCCACATCTCACTCTAGAATATATAGAGGCAATTGGAAAAAAATATTTGGGCACCTGAATGGGATTTTGGGCTCTAGTCAGGGGGGATATTTGGTTTTTTTAATGGTTAAATTGGTATATTTAACTGGAATTGGGTCCTGTATAGGTATATACTTCTAGGTCTCCTAGTGTTTTTGGAAATATCTGCATCAGTATAAGAAGATTTGCAAAAGTTTGGGCTCCTTAGTGGGTTTTAAGGGTATGGAGACAGCCCAACACCCACAGCACCCATGACAATTCAAGTTAAATTGGTATATTTAACTTGAATTGGGCCATATGACCCATTATATATATCTACTTCCAACACTTTTGTTGTTTATGGATAGGTATGCATCTATGCAAATGGTTTGCATAAAGTTTGGGCTCTTCAGTGGGTTTTAAGGGTATTGAGACAGCCCAACACCCACAGCACCCATGATAAAACCATACAGCACCCGTGCCTATGAAAACATTTCTGAGTCAGCCATCTCTCAGACTATACCCATTCTGTAAATGATTCCACATTTCACTCTAGAATATATAGAGGCAATGGGAACAAAATATTTGGGCACCTGAATGGGATTTTGGGCTCTATTCAGGGGGATATTTGGTTTTTTTAATGGTTAAATTGGTATATTTAACTGGAATTGGGTCCTGTAAAGGTATACACTTCTAGGTCTCCTAGTGTTTTTGGAAATATCTGCATCAGTATAAGAAGATTTGCAAAAGTTTGGGCTCCTTAGTGGGTTTTAAGGGTATGGAGACAGCCCAACACCCACAGCACCCATGACAATTCAAGTTAAATTGGTATATTTAACTTGAATTGGGCCATATGACCCATTATATGTATCTACTTCCAACACTTTTGTTGTTTGTGGATAGGTATGCATCTATGCAAATGGTTTGCACAAAGTTTGGGCTCCTCAGTGGGTTTTAAGGGTATTGAGACAGCCCAACACCCACAGCACCCATGATAAAACCATACAGCACCCGTGCCTATGAAAACATATTTCTGAGTCAGCCATCTCTCAGACTATACCCATTCTGTAAATGATTCCACATTTCACTCTAGAATATATAGAGGCAATGGGAAAAAAATATTTGGGCACCTGAATGGGATTTTGGGCTCTAGTCAGGGGGGCGATATTTGGTTTTTTTAATGGTTAAATTGGTATATTTAACTGGAATTGGGTCCTGTAAAGGTATATACTTCTAGGTCTCCTAGTGTTTTTGGAAATATCTGCATCAGTGTAAGAAGATTTGCAAAAGTTTGGACTCCTTAGTGGGTTTGAAGGGTATGGAGACAGCCCAACACCCACAGCACCCATGACAATTCAAGTTAAATTGGTATATTTAACTTGAATTGGGCCATATGACCCATTATATGTATCTACTTCCAACACTTTTGTTGTTTATGGATAGGTATGCATCTATGCAAATGGTTTGCACAAAGTTTGGGCTCCTCAGTGGGTTTTAAGGGTATTGAGACAGCCCAACACCCACAGCACCCATGATAAAACCATACAGCACCCGTGCCTATGAAAACATATTTCTGAGTCAGCCATCTCTCAGACTATACCCATTCTGTAAATGATTCCACATTTCACTCTAGAATATATAGAGGCAATGGGAAAAAAATATTTGGGCACCTGAATGGGATTTTGGGCTCTATTCAGGGGGATATTTGGGTTTTTTAATGGTTAAATTGGTATATTTAACTGGAATTGGGTCCTGTAAATGTATATACTTCTAGGTCTCCTAGTGTTTTTGGATATATCTGCATCAGTATAAGAAGATTTGCAAAAGTTTGGGATCCTTAGTGGGTTTTAAGGGTATGGAGACAGCCCAACACCCACAGCACCCATGACAATTCAAGTTAAATTGGTATATTTAATTTTGAATTGGGCCATATGACCCATTATATGTATCTACTTCCAACACTTTTGTTGTTTATGGATAGGTATGCATCTATGCAAATGGTTTGCACAAAGTTTGGGCTCCTCAGTGGGTTTTAAGGGTATTGAGACAGCCCAACACCCACAGCACCCATGATAAAACCATACAGCACCCGTGCCTATGAAAACATATTTCTGAGTCAGCCATCTCTCAGACTATACCCATTCTGTAAATGATTCCACATTTCACTCTAGAATATATAGAGGCAATGGGAAAAAAATATTTGGGCACCTGAATGGGATTTTGGGCTCTATTCAAGGGGATATTTGGGTTTTTTAATGGTTAAATTGGTATATTTAACTGGAATTGGGTCCTGTAAAGGTATATACTTCTAGGTCTCCTAGTGTTTTTGGATATATCTGCATCAGTATAAGAAGATTTGCAAAAGTTTGGGCTCCTTAGTGGGTTTTAAGGGTATGGAGACAGCCCAACACCCACAGCACCCATGACAATTCAAGTTAAATTGGTATATTTAACTTGAATTGGGCCATATGACCCATTATATGTATCTACTTCCAACACTTTTGTTGTTTGTGGATATGTATGCATCTATGCAAATGGTTTGCACAAAGTTTGGGCTCCTCAGTGGGTTTTAAGGGTATTGAGACAGCCCAACACCCACAGCACCCATGATAAAACCATACAGCACCCGTGCCTATGAAAACATATTTCTGAGTCAGCCATCTCTCAGACTATACCCATTCTGTAAATGATTCCACATTTCACTCTAGAATATATAGAGGCAATGGGAAAAAAATATTTGGGCACCTGAATGGGATTTTGGGCTCTATTCAGGGGGATATTTGGGTTTTTTAATGGTTAAATTGGTATATTTAACTGGAATTGGGTCCTGTAAAGGTATATACTTCTAGGTCTCCTAGTGTTTTTGGATATATCTGCATCAGTATAAGAAGATTTGCAAAAGTTTGGGCTCCTTAGTGGGTTTTAAGGGTATGGAGACAGCCCAACACCCACAGCACCCATGACAATTCAAGTTAAATTGGTATATTTAACTTGAATTGGGCCATATGACCCATTATATGTATCTACTTCCAACACTTTTGTTGTTTGTGGATATGTATGCATCTATGCAAATGGTTTGCACAAAGTTTGGGCTCCTCAGTGGGTTTTAAGGGTATTGAGACAGCCCAACACCCACAGCACCCATGATAAAACCATACAGCACCCGTGCCTATGGAAACATATTTCTGAGTCAGCCATCTCTCAGAATATACCCATTCTGTAAATGATTCCACATTTCACTCTAGAATATATAGAGGCAATGGGAAAAAATATTTGGGCACCTGAATGGGATTTTGGGCTCTATTCAGGGGGGATATTTGGTTTTTTTAATGGTTAAATTGGTATATTTAACTGGAATTGGGTCCTGTAAAGGTATATACTTCTAGGTCTCCTAGTGTTTTTGGAAATATCTGCATCAGTATAAGATTTGCAAAAGTTTGGGCTCCTTAGTGGGTTTTAAGGGTATGGAGACAGCCCAACACCCACAGCACCCATGACAATTCAAGTTAAATTGGTATATTTAACTTGAATTGGGCCATATGACCCATTATATGTATCTACTTCCAACACTTTTGTTGTTTGTGGATAGGTATGCATCTATGCAAATGGTTTGCACAAAGTTTGGGCTCCTTAGTGGGTTTTAAGGGTATTGAGACAGCCCAACGCCCACAGCACCCATGATAAAACCATACAGCACCCGTGCCTATGAAAACATATTTCTGAGTCAGCCATCTCTCAGACTATACCCATTCTGTAAATGATTCCACATTTCACTCTAGAATATATAGAGGCAATGGGACAAAAATATTTCGGCACCTGAATGGGATTTTGGGCTCTATTCAGGGGGGATATTTGGTTTTTTTAATGGTTAAATTGGTATATTTAACTGGAATTGGGTCCTGTAAAGGTATATACTTCTAGGTCTCCTAGTGTTTTTGGAAATATCTGCATCAGTATAAGATTTGCAAAAGTTTGGGCTCCTTAGTGGGTTTTAAGGGTATGGAGACAGCCCAACACCCACAGCACCCATGACAATTCAAGTTAAATTGGTATATTTAACTTGAATTGGGCCATATGACCCATTATATGTATCTACTTCCAACACTTTTGTTGTTTGTGGATAGGTATGCATCTATGCAAATGGTTTGCACAAAGTTTGGGCTCCTTAGTGGGTTTTAAGGGTATTGAGACAGCCCAACACCCACAGCACCCATGATAAAACCATACAGCACCCGTGCCTATGAAAACATATTTCTGAGTCAGCCATCTCTCAGACTATACCCATTCTGTAAATGATTCCACATTTCACTCTAGAATATATAGAGGCAATGGGACAAAAATATTTCGGCACCTGAATGGGATTTTGGGCTCTATTCAGGGGGGATATTTGGTTTTTTTAATGGTTAAATTGGTATATTTAACTGGAATTGGGTCCTGTAAAGGTATATACTTCTAGGTCTCCTAGTGTTTTTGGAAATATCTGCATCAGTATAAGATTTGCAAAAGTTTGGGCTCCTTAGTGGGTTTTAAGGGTATGGAGACAGCCCAACACCCACAGCACCCATGACAATTCAAGTTAAATTGGTATATTTAACTTGAATTGGGCCATATGACCCATTATATGTATCTACTTCCAACACTTTTGTTGTTTGTGGATAGGTATGCATCTATGCAAATGGTTTGCACAAAGTTTGGGCTCCTCAGTGGGTTTTAAGGGTATTGAGACAGCCCAACACCCACAGCACCCATGATAAAACCATACAGCACCCGTGCCTATGAAAACATATTTCTGAGTCAGCCATCTCTCAGACTATACCCATTCTGTAAATGATTCCACATTTCACTCTAGAATATATAGAGGCAATGGGAAAAAAATATTTCGGCACCTGAGTGGGATTTTGGGCTCTATTCAGGGGGGATATTTGGGTTTTTTAATGGTTAAATTGGTATATTTAACTGGAATTGGGTCCTGTAAAGGTATATACTTCTAGGTCTCCTAGTGTTTTTGGAAATATCTGCATCAGTATAAAAAGATTTGCAAAAGTTTGGGCTCCTTAGTGGGTTTTAAGGGTATGGAGACAGCCCAACACCCACAGCACCCATGACAATTCAAGTTAAATTGGTATATTTAACTTGAATTGGGCCATATGACCCATTATATGTATCTACTTCCAACACTTTTGTTGTTTTTGGATAGGTATGCATCTATGCAAATGGTTTGCACAAAGTTTGGGCTCCTCAGTGGGTTTTAAGGGTATTGAGACAGCCCAACACCCACAGCACCCATGATAAAACCATACAGCACCCGTGCCTATGAAAACATATTTCTGAGTCAGCCATCTCTCAGACTATACCCATTCTGTAAATGATTCCACATTTCACTCTAGAATATATAGAGGCAATGGGAAAAAAATATTTGGGCACCTGAACGGGATTTTGGGCTCTAGTCAGGGGGGCGATATTTGGTTTTTTTAATGGTTAAATTGGTATATTTAACTGGAATTGGGTCCTGTAAAGGTATATACTTCTAGGTCTCCTAGTGTTTTTGGAAATATCTGCATCAGTGTAAGAAGATTTGCAAAAGTTTGGACTCCTTAGTGGGTTTGAAGGGTATGGAGACAGCCCAACACCCACAGCACCCATGACAATTCAAGTTAAATTGGTATATTTAACTTGAATTGGGCCATATGACCCATTATATGTATCTACTTCCAACACTTTTGTTGTTTATGGATAGGTATGCATCTATGCAAATGGTTTGCACAAAGTTTGGGCTCCTCAGTGGGTTTTAAGGGTATTGAGACAGCCCAACACCCACAGCACCCATGATAAAACCATACAGCACCCGTGCCTATGAAAACATATTTCTGAGTCAGCCATCTCTCAGACTATACCCATTCTGTAAATGATTCCACATTTCACTCTAGAATATATAGAGGCAATGGGAAAAAAATATTTGGGCACCTGAATGGGATTTTGGGCTCTATTCAGGGGGATATTTGGGTTTTTTAATGGTTAAATTGGTATATTTAACTGGAATTGGGTCCTGTAAATGTATATACTTCTAGGTCTCCTAGTGTTTTTGGATATACCTGCATCAGTATAAGAAGATTTGCAAAAGTTTGGGATCCTTAGTGGGTTTTAAGGGTATGGAGACAGCCCAACACCCACAGCACCCATGACAATTCAAGTTAAATTGGTATATTTAACTTGAATTGGGCCATATGACCCATTATATGTATCTACTTCCAACACTTTTGTTGTTTATGGATAGGTATGCATCTATGCAAATGGTTTGCACAAAGTTTGGGCTCCTCAGTGGGTTTTAAGGGTATTGAGACAGCCCAACACCCACAGCACCCATGATAAAACCATACAGCACCCGTGCCTATGAAAACATATTTCTGAGTCAGCCATCTCTCAGACTATATCCATTCTGTAAATGATTCCACATTTCACTCTAGAATATATAGAGGCAATGGGAAAAAAATATTTGGGCACCTGAATGGGATTTTGGGCTCTATTCAGGGGGATATTTGGGTTTTTTAATGGTTAAATTGGTATATTTAACTGGAATTGGGTCCTGTAAAGGTATATACTTCTAGGTCTCCTAGTGTTTTTGGATATATCTGCATCAGTATAAGAAGATTTGCAAAAGTTTGGGCTCCTTAGTGGGTTTTAAGGGTATGGGGACAGCCCAACACCCACAGCACCCATGACAATTCAAGTTAAATTGGTATATTTAAGTTGAATTGGGCCATATGACCCATTATATGTATCTACTTCCAACACTTTTGTTGTTTATGGATAGGTATGCATCTATGCAAATGGTTTGCACAAAGTTTGGGCTCCTCAGTGGGTTTTAAGGGTATTGAGACAGCCCAACACCCACAGCACCCATGATAAAACCATACAGCACCCGTGCCTATGGAAACATATTTCTGAGTCAGCCATCTCTCAGAATATACCCATTCTGTAAATGATTCCACATTTCACTCTAGAATATATAGAGGCAATGGGAAAAAATATTTGGGCACCTGAATGGGATTTTGGGCTCTATTCAGGGGGGATATTTGGTTTTTTTAATGGTTAAATTGGTATATTTAACTGGAATTGGGTCCTGTAAAGGTATATACTTCTAGGTCTCCTAGTGTTTTTGGAAATATCTGCATCAGTATAAGATTTGCAAAAGTTTGGGCTCCTTAGTGGGTTTTAAGGGTATGGAGACAGCCCAACACCCACAGCACCCATGACAATTCAAGTTAAATTGGTATATTTAACTTGAATTGGGCCATATGACCCATTATATGTATCTACTTCCAACACTTTTGTTGTTTGTGGATAGGTATGCATCTATGCAAATGGTTTGCACAAAGTTTGGGCTCCTTAGTGGGTTTTAAGGGTATTGAGACAGCCCAACACCCACAGCACCCATGATAAAACCATACAGCACCCGTGCCTATGAAAACATATTTCTGAGTCAGCCATCTCTCAGACTATACCCATTCTGTAAATGATTCCACATTTCACTCTAGAATATATAGAGGCAATGGGAAAAAAATATTTCGGCACCTGAATGGGATTTTGGGCTCTATTCAGGGGGGATATTTGGGTTTTTTAATGGTTAAATTGGTATATTTAACTGGAATTGGGTCCTGTAAAGGTATATACTTCTAGGTCTCCTAGTGTTTTTGGAAATATCTGCATCAGTGTAAGAAGATTTGCAAAAGTTTGGACTCCTTAGTGGGTTTTAAGGGTATGGAGACAGCCCAACACCCACAGCACCCATGACAATTCAAGTTAAATTGGTATATTTAACTTGAATTGGGCCATATGACCCATTATATGTATCTACTTCCAACACTTTTGTTGTTTATGGATAGGTATGCATCTATGCAAATGGTTTGCACAAAGTTTGGGCTCCTCAGTGGGTTTTAAGGGTATTGAGACAGCCCAACACCCACAGCACCCATGATAAACCCATACAGCACCCGTGCCTATGAAAACATATTTCTGAGTCAGCCATCTCTCAGACTATACCCATTCTGTAAATGATTCCACATTTCACTCTAGAATATATAGAGGCAATGGGAAAAAAATATTTGGGCACCTGAATGGGATTTTGGGCTCTATTCAGGGGGATATTTGGGTTTTTTAATGGTTAAATTGGTATATTTAACTGGAATTGGGTCCTGTAAAGGTATATACTTCTAGGTCTCCTAGTGTTTTTGGATATATCTGCATCAGTATAAGAAGATTTGCAAAAGTTTGGGCTCCTTAGCGGGTTTTAAGGGTATGGAGACAGCCCAACACCCACAGCACCCATGACAATTCAAGTTAAATTGGTATATTTAACTTGAATTGGGCCATATGACCCATTATATGTATCTACTTCCAACACTTTTGTTGTTTGTGGATAGGTATGCATCTATGCAAATGGTTTGCACAAAGTTTGGGCTCCTTAGTGGGTTTTAAGGGTATTGAGACAGCCCAACACCCACAGCACCCATGATAAAACCATACAGCACCCGTGCCTATGAAAACATATTTCTGAGTCAGCCATCTCTCAGACTATATCCATTCTGTAAATGATTCCACATTTCACTCTAGAATATATAGAGGCAATGGGAAAAAAATATTTGGGCACCTGAATGGGATTTTGGGCTCTATTCAGGGGGATATTTGGGTTTTTTAATGGTTAAATTGGTATATTTAACTGGAATTGGGTCCTGTAAAGGTATATACTTCTAGGTCTCCTAGTGTTTTTGGATATATCTGCATCAGTATAAGAAGATTTGCAAAAGTTTGGGCTCCTTAGTGGGTTTTAAGGGTATGGGGACAGCCCAACACCCACAGCACCCATGACAATTCAAGTTAAATTGGTATATTTAAGTTGAATTGGGCCATATGACCCATTATATGTATCTACTTCCAACACTTTTGTTGTTTATGGATAGGTATGCATCTATGCAAATGGTTTGCACAAAGTTTGGGCTCCTCAGTGGGTTTTAAGGGTATTGAGACAGCCCAACACCCACAGCACCCATGATAAAACCATACAGCACCCGTGCCTATGGAAACATATTTCTGAGTCAGCCATCTCTCAGAATATACCCATTCTGTAAATGATTCCACATTTCACTCTAGAATATATAGAGGCAATGGGAAAAAATATTTGGGCACCTGAATGGGATTTTGGGCTCTATTCAGGGGGGATATTTGGTTTTTTTAATGGTTAAATTGGTATATTTAACTGGAATTGGGTCCTGTAAAGGTATATACTTCTAGGTCTCCTAGTGTTTTTGGAAATATCTGCATCAGTATAAGATTTGCAAAAGTTTGGGCTCCTTAGTGGGTTTTAAGGGTATGGAGACAGCCCAACACCCACAGCACCCATGACAATTCAAGTTAAATTGGTATATTTAACTTGAATTGGGCCATATGACCCATTATATGTATCTACTTCCAACACTTTTGTTGTTTGTGGATAGGTATGCATCTATGCAAATGGTTTGCACAAAGTTTGGGCTCCTTAGTGGGTTTTAAGGGTATTGAGACAGCCCAACACCCACAGCACCCATGATAAAACCATACAGCACCCGTGCCTATGAAAACATATTTCTGAGTCAGCCATCTCTCAGACTATACCCATTCTGTAAATGATTCCACATTTCACTCTAGAATATATAGAGGCAATGGGAAAAAAATATTTCGGCACCTGAATGGGATTTTGGGCTCTATTCAGGGGGAATATTTGGGTTTTTTAATGGTTAAATTGGTATATTTAACTGGAATTGGGTCCTGTAAAGGTATATACTTCTAGGTCTCCTAGTGTTTTTGGAAATATCTGCATCAGTGTAAGAAGATTTGCAAAAGTTTGGACTCCTTAGTGGGTTTTAAGGGTATGGAGACAGCCCAACACCCACAGCACCCATGACAATTCAAGTTAAATTGGTATATTTAACTTGAATTGGGCCATATGACCCATTATATGTATCTACTTCCAACACTTTTGTTGTTTATGGATAGGTATGCATCTATGCAAATGGTTTGCACAAAGTTTGGGCTCCTCAGTGGGTTTTAAGGGTATTGAGACAGCCCAACACCCACAGCACCCATGATAAACCCATACAGCACCCGTGCCTATGAAAACATATTTCTGAGTCAGCCATCTCTCAGACTATACCCATTCTGTAAATGATTCCACATTTCACTCTAGAATATATAGAGGCAATGGGAAAAAAATATTTGGGCACCTGAATGGGATTTTGGGCTCTATTCAGGGGGATATTTGGGTTTTTTAATGGTTAAATTGGTATATTTAACTGGAATTGGGTCCTGTAAAGGTATATACTTCTAGGTCTCCTAGTGTTTTTGGATATATCTGCATCAGTATAAGAAGATTTGCAAAAGTTTGGGCTCCTTAGCGGGTTTTAAGGGTATGGAGACAGCCCAACACCCACAGCACCCATGACAATTCAAGTTAAATTGGTATATTTAACTTGAATTGGGCCATATGACCCATTATATGTATCTACTTCCAACACTTTTGTTGTTTGTGGATAGGTATGCATCTATGCAAATGGTTTGCACAAAGTTTGGGCTCCTCAGTGGGTTTTAAGGGTATTGAGACAGCCCAACACCCACAGCACCCATGATAAAACCATACAGCACCCGTGCCTATGGAAACATATTTCTGAGTCAGCCATCTCTCAGAATATACCCATTCTGTAAATGATTCCACATTTCACTCTAGAATATATAGAGGCAATGGGAAAAAAATATTTGGGCATCTGAATGGGATTTTGGGCTCTATTCAGGGGGGATATTTGTTTTTATTAATGGTTAAATTGGTATATTTAACTGGAATTGGGTCCTGTAAAGGTATATACTTCTAGGTCTCCTAGTGTTTTTGGAAATATCTGCATCAGTATAAGAAGATTTGCAAAAGTTTGGGCTCCTTAGTGGGTTTTAAGGGTATGGAGACAGCCCAGCACCCACAGCACTCATGACAATTCAAGTTAAATTGGTATATTTAACTTGAATTGGGCCATATGACCCATTATATGTATCTACTTCCAACACTTTTGTTGTTTGTGGATAGGTATGCATCTATGCAAATAGTTTGCACAAAGTTTGGGCTCCTCAGTGGGTTTTAAGGGTATGGAGACTGCCCAACACCCACAGCACCCATGATAAAACCCATACAGCACCCGTGCCTATGAAAACATTTATGAGTCAGCCATCTCTCAGACTATACCCATTCTGAAAAGGATTCCACATTTCACTTTAGAATATATAGAGGCAATGGGAAAAAATTATTTGGGCATCTGAATGGGATTTTGGGCTTTGGTGAGGGGGAGGGGAATGTTTGGGTTTTTTAATGGTCAAGTTGAATTGAGCCCTGTGACCCATTATAGGTATCTACTTCTATGTCTCTTACTAGTAGTGTTTTTGGAAAGATGTGCATCAGTATAAGAAGGTTTGCAAAAGTTTGGGCACCTGGGAGTGATTTAATGGTGAGCAGGTGGCACAACACCAGTCGTACCATGCGCAACTCTGGGAGCAAATGTACGCTAAGTTTACTGAGACTGGCACAACACCAACAGCACCCATGATAAATCATACAGCACCCTTGTCTTTAAAATCATATTTGGGCTCAGGTGAAGGACAAAATATGTTTTTTAATATTAATGTCGGTATATTTAACTTGAATTGGGCCATGTAAACCGGGGTATTCTATACACTCAGGGGGGGGGGGGTACCCTGGGTAATCTATACAATCAGGGTGTTACCTTCCTGTACGCTATTCGTTTAGGCCCATATAGAGCTTATTTAAGTTTTCAAATATTGCCAACATGAGCTTATTTCGCGCAATTTTAAAATAAGCTCAGTTTCACATAAACAGACTGTTACTTGGTGTTCATATTCAGATAGTTCTCAGGTGTCCAATCTCAAATACCGACCTCGTCGCCATCCGTATACTACCGATTACGTCGACAAAACGATGGCAAATAATTTAAGATAATAATATATTGGGATATCAAATCGTGTAATATAGTAGTGTCTTAAAATATGAAAATTACATTTCCAAGAATAAATAAACAAAAAATGTGAAGATGACAACAAATATTTAACAAGACAGTCAATGACTGTGGGTCGCTCACCAGACTGTAAAGACTGAGAAGAATGGGACTCTGAAGACTACAAGAGTCAGTACGTGACAACATCACTTAAGACAAGTAGTTCTAAATATGGACATAGATGGAGGTTCTCCGATGGGCAGGGCTCTTCAACTTGAAATTTCTAATTGCACACCACTGACAAATCTCCAACCTCTTACGTTTTACAGAAGACAACCATATCACAGTACTAAGTTCACAGAAATCATTTTGCACACCCCTCTTTATCTCTGCCCCTATTAGAACAAATGTGAATCCCCATCTATGAGATCCATTCATCTAGTAATATCAATATACCCCCCCCCCAATATCCAATAGGGTATGATTTCACCCGGATAAGTGGTACGTGGTTAAGAAAATAATATTGGAACAGCCAAGTCTGTATTTAGTATGTCTGATCTTTGCAGAATGAGGTCCACAAAAGGTGAATTTAATGACACTATTCCCCAAGGTGGAAAAGCATCAACGAATTCACCCTATGGGGACCTCATTTCCTAAAATGACCCAATTTGAACAAATCTGAACCCGGTCACCCAAGGCCCATCCATACCAAATATAAGCTAATATAGGCTCAATGGTTCTTGAGAAGAAATTTTAAGATTTACTATGGAGGGAAAGAGTTATGGCCCTAGCTTCGCACCTATTTGATATGATGAACTTATTTGAACAAATCTGATTGTGAGTCACCTAGGGAACATGCACACTGAAATATATAAACATATTTGGTCTTTAATATGGAGAAGAAAACAATTGTTGATAGACGGATGGATAGACATCCCAACAGACAGACGAGTGGAAGGACCACCTGACAGACATAAGACAAATTCAATCCAATATACCCCCCCCCAATGTTTCTTTGAAAAATCAGGGTATGATTTCATCTGGATAAGCGGTGGTTAAGAAAATAATATGCCAGCCATGTCTGCATATAGTGTGTCAGACATTTGCAGAATGAGGTCCCCAAATGGTGAATTTAATGACAATATTCCGCAAGGTGTGCTAGCATCACCAGATTCATCCTCAGTCTGATTAGGCCTCGCCAGCCATGGGAAACCTATATAGGAACAGATTTAAGTTCTAAAGTTGAAGTTTGTAATGCACACCCATTGAGCACCTCAATTATGCATTTTATCTTCTGCAAATTAGGGGGGGGGCATAGAAACTGAACAGAAGGGAAAAAGTAAAAAAGTAACTAAAACAAAATTTCAATTTGATACTTAAGATACTTCCCAGAAGATGATGCCTAAGCAGAATTAGGTCCATGTAGGGTGTATTTGGTGATGCTAGCCTGTTGTACAGGGTTGCAACACTAAATTCACGCTCTGGGGACCTCATTATGCAAATGTCAGACACTAAATTCAGGCAGTTTGTTTAAAATTGCTAGCAGTAATGTTTACACAAGCTGCCAGATGACATTTTATTGTAATCTAGATTAATGACATGTGTCTCTCTCTGTCTATCCACAAAGATATATCTGCAACTTTAATAGAACAGGTATTAAAGTTGGAAGCTGGAGATGATATCCGTTGGAAGGGATGTTGGTTGGGTGCAGGCCACTGCAGGGTGGGGTGGGTCTGGGCCATATGGGATGGGGATGGGTAATGGAATATTTCTGTAATGTCATTAAAGATTAAAGTTTCATAGCTCTGCAGATGTTATAATGGTGTCAATTTTTTCAAATTTTATAAAATGTTTAAAAACA